>AZBX01000092.1:0-29714 GCA_000757755.1 Steinernema glaseri
CTGCTTTGCAAAATTGTGTGTCTATTGTACTTTCTCTTAGTTATGCATTTATGGCGTCCTGCATTGCGTAATGCCATTGATTCGGGAAATAAAGTTAAAAGTTAAACCCAATAGAATGCTACAGAAACTGTGTCGTTCTGATCAAATATCCCGTGCTCTGTGGAACCGACAACATTTATTGTACATCAAAACTATTTTCAGTGAGGAATGCTTCGTGCAAACGTAGTCTACATGGAACAAGACGACGTTTCTTTAAGTGGCTGCAGCTGCGTGAAGAACTTCTTCTTGTGCGAGCCCTCTGGTCGAAGCGAAGCTGACTTGTTGCTGTTGCCTCTATTTAGAGACGCTCCTCTACTCTGTATTGACTGCATCGAACCTCGAAAGTTCAGCTCGCTCGGTCGGGAGCTCAGGCGACGTCCGAATGATGTCTGCGATAGCTAAACTCCACAGCGCGAGTTATAGAACTAAATACACTCGTTCAACCTGAGGGAATTTCCTGAAGAAGATGTGGAGGCACTTCCTTCTGAAGTGGGCAGAACTCAGGCAGAAGAGCACGAAGTTGACGGTTTTCCCGGTGATAACGAGACCGTTCGTAATGCTCATGATGGCAAAGAGGAAGTGGTCGTCATTTTCGTAACCAATAAGCAGTTCCCAAATAGACATTACTGCCGACGGTCCTTGCGTGAGTGCGAAGCAAGACGCAATCGCTACTACAGTAATAGTGACGCGGCGTTTTTGTTTCTGTAAACGGGTAAACAGCAATTAGGTAATGGTGCCTTCTAGAACTATAAACGTAAGAAACAAAACATATAGCCTAGAGCCGCTCCCACGCGATGAAGCGTCGAAAAACTTTCTGTCCAAAGCACAAGCAAAGAACGTCCATTTCATTGCAATTACCAGTATGCAGAATTGCCACTAAATTCCGGTGATTTGAAAGATTTTGCAGCGGATTCATTAAGATGTACATTATTCTTCACTACGGTAAGAACGTGGAGCGTGAAACATTGAACGTTTAGCGAAAAAACGAAGGCACGTTAAGCCCGCTTTCCTGGCAAACAAAATATTTTCAACAGCCAGATGACATGAAATATAGAAAGTAGGGGCACTTTTAGCACATCAACTGCAAAAAGGAAGGCCAGATCCACCAAGGAGATAAAGTCTTACATGTTGGTTAGTCAACATCCCGTGACAAGTGGAGTTCTCCGTCGATGCAATGAGTCTGTCGGTCAATTGAAGCTGACGTATCAGGAGAGCATTCAAAATTATAACAACTAAAATTGGGACAAAGACGACCTAAACGAGTGTTTAGTCTAGAGACGTTCAGGTAAAGAAATCCCTACAAGCACAGCGTTACAAACAGTGCTGATCCGAATATAGTTGCGACGGAACGTTGATGGGGTAATCGTTCCGTTTCTGAGGTCCCACGACACCGGGTGCGAAGATTTGCCAGCCGAGAAGCAGTAGAAGTAGATCTGAGTATGGTTGCAGAAATAAGCCAGTTGGCAGTCGTATTCGAAATGATGATACATCGTCAACAAACCTAAATCCGTTGTTACTTGCTGGAACCAATGGACATCAGGCTACCCGTCGCCGAAACGATGAATATGAAGAGTAAACTTCGTTGAGATTTCTTCCAATAGATTCGAGATCGCAGTGGCGAACGTATCACCTGGAACCGTTCGATGCTGACAGCGAGTACGAGCCTGCAAAGATGGTTATCTTTTCCCTGTTCTGGACTGCGTACAGACCAAATAGCGACGGCAGAAGCCCAGTTCGCCAGCGCAGCAAGCTGTTGCTTGTACAAGAAGTAGAAGTAGCGAAACGTGAAATTCCCCCCGAATGAGTCGAACAGGGCCAACGAGTGCGGCAGCATCAGTATGAGGAACGCCAGGTCGGCTAGACTCACTGCTGCGAGCTGAAAATGTTAGGGCGAAGATTTATTCTTTTCCGAAGAATCCAATTTTCAAGTACCGTAACTATGTACTTCCAATCAAAAGACTCACCAGATCGTTCGCTCGATTGCGCATTCCATCGGAAGACAGCACCCATAAGTTCAGTGAGTTGCCGAGAAGTCCGAAGCAGAACTGCACGGGAAAAATAGCACGCAGCAGAATCTCATCCAACTCCGTTGATGAGATCCTCAACGATCGTTCCGACAAACATCGCTCCGACATTTATTCTAAACACAAACAACATATTTGCTCGCCACTTTCCACGATTGGCCAGATGAGATTAGAGAGAAGTTGCAGACTACAACTGGAGACGTGTATCTATTTCAGAAATGAAAAACGCCAAGGACGCAAAGGACGTAGCGCTCTAATTGAACTTGGGCTGTTTACATAGACGACTCAATTAGTGAGTCTTGTTTGGGAACTACGTGGATTTTGAGGGAATCACGGGGTGCTGGACGAGAAATAAGCAACAATGAGGGAGGATCAGGAATCTCTGTCAGAAGTCGCACGTCTTCCCGCCTTTCTTGCTGATAATGAGTGATGTCTAATTGTTGTTAGTAAATGAAAGAGTTTCCCAGCATGCAAACATCCTGTCAGATATGGCGATCTTAATTGAGAATATGCGGGTATTACAATGATCTTCGCTAATGAAACAAGAGAGCTAAGGATCAAACATAAGACCAATGCAGCCTTTAAGGATAGGTCATTGTTTTAATATAGTGAAGGCAAAATGTTGTCCTCGTGTGAATTGAAACTGACATAACCTATCATCCCATGCATAGACACAAAATGCAAACCTGCATCGGTTTGCTTATTGTATCTAACAATTTTTTTTTGATTTGCAGGGCATTCCACAGCTCTATAAGCTTATGTGAAAGGTAGCTCTTCTTAATGTCGAAAAATGAAAACGGGTTAAGAATTACTTGTTGTTGAGAATGAGAGGAGAAGACCTCTTCAACTGTTTCTGAGTGTTGCTTTCGTTGACGACTATTAAAACAGTTTTCTACGACCACTGCTATATGCTATTTGTCATCAGTGAGCTTTTGTCTATTGATGAAACCCTTCAAAACAAATTATTATTTGATCAGAAGAAGCGTTTATGAACATCCTGCGCCAAAGTTTATTGCTTTCTCAATGACATAAAAACACTGCGCGTATATATTGAGGTTCTAAAAAAATCTTCCGATGCCGGGAATCGAACCCGGGCCTTGCGGGTGAGAGCCGCAAATCCTAACCACTAGACCACATCGGACACGTCGAGGCGTCCCCGATGCTCATATTTAAGTCAGCTTCTTCGATGCTCATACCTTTAATCCTCATCTTGTATAATTCCACACTAACTTATGGGATAACTAGAGACCAGTGGCGGAGTTTGCTTCCCTATTTTGTGAGAAAGAGAAAGAAAGAAAAAGAGAAGAGAAAATTCATTTCAAATCTGCACTTTCCCGCTTTTGCAGAAGGGAATGGTGTGTCCACTAAATTGAGTTTTCTTGCAACACGCAGCTAAACCGATAAAGATAGCGACAAGGAAGCTCAGGACAAACGAACCTATTGTAGCAACGAAGAGACGTAGGTTAGAGAGTTGTAATCGTATAAGATTCCAAGACGAACGACTGCGTCTAATTTGCAGCAATCTTATGGGCCACCCCCACTTAACGCGCGCCTAATGCATGCCGTCTAATGAGGAAATTCCGGTTAAGTTGCTGAAGACAAGAAGTCCATAGTGCAGACTGCTGAACGTCTGGACTTCATAATCAATAAGCCAAAGTGTGAGTGGAGGTCAAATTAGAAAAATTTGTACAAGTTGGAAGAGAACACCTGACATTTCACACACCATTTAATCTGTTTGCACTACTGGCCCTGAAGGGGAGCGGCAGTTACTTGGCATTTTCTCGGAGAAAATGTCAAACCACGTAGGTTGTGCCATAAACTGTGCCTCACTTCGGAAGAGCACGGAAATAATATTAATCATTTCATAATGGCAGATTCGCAAAGAGTACATAAGGTCACACTTTTATAATACCGGTGAATTATCTTTAATGTCCTGAAAAAAACACCAATCTACCATTTCCATTGGTTCCTAAGCATATTAACCACAGTGAGAGGCACTGTAGACTTACAGGCATATGGTTACCCTCCTCGAGGATCAGTGCTATAGAAGATACAAACCATAAAGAGACAAAGAACAGTGAGCTGGTCTACAATCCACTTAAGATTCTATATATGAATTGAACGATGCAGTGATGGACCACGCTGTCTTTTGTTTGCTCATGGTTATGTAAACTTATTTCAACATTGGAAAGCATCGGGAAACACTTCATATTTTCTTAATAGGGCAAACAATTAAAAATCTAGCGCATAGGCCATTTCTGAGAGCAAAGGTTCTTACTGCCGGCACGGTATCGTAATGACCCTTCAGCAAAGAACTCGGTAATCCTCAAATTAATCCGCGCAGGAATTGAATGCTTCAGCAGAGGACAACCCAACTCTCTTCTCGCTTTGTTTGCCTAGTCCCATATTAATTTGATATCAAATTCCTAAAAACACGAGGGGCAAAACAGCTCATCCTTTGGGGTCGGCCAACTGAATACATCGCCGCGACACAGACAGTATACTGGATGACCGGTCACAGTTGAAGGAACGCTTACCAAAATCTCTCATTCGATTTCATAGTCTTCCAAAGGAACAAGCGGCTGCTGGCGGAGGAGAATGGACGACGATGTCCTGGAAGGGTAGTACGTCGAGCACCGAAAATTCACTGGCCGTACTGCGTACGTTCGACACGATAAAAGGCTAAACGGATGGAAGGACCGAAATCAAAGTTCGATCCCGACTCGCATGGGCCGCCGTCGAATCAATATAATAGATTCGGAAAGATTAGCATATTCAATATTTTAATGAATTCCACACGCGGAAAACGACTATGCAACGCGCGCGGTGTTCTCGCGCTCTCGAGTAACCATCTGCAGACCGTCTGCAAGTCCACCGTAATTAGTCATCGCCGAGATGAGGGTCCGGAAGAGCACAGGCACCGAACCCTTCAGGAGACACGCACAGAAGATGACCAGCAAACAGGGAGACCGACGTGAGTGTAATGTAAAATCTCGTAAATATTAATTGGGCTCAACGAAATTACAGCAAATACAATTATCACAGATAGAAGAACGTCGCACCTGGTGGCCGCGGGCCAACGGGCAGGCAAGAGCTGGGCAAGAACTGGACGTGATCTTTGCGGTCGGCGGAAATTGATCTTTGCCTAGACACTAATACTTCCCTCGCGAAAATCCGTTTTCCCAATAATCACGTTGATCACCGTGGACTCTCTTTGGCGTGCATGATCAAACGCTTCGGAGAAGGTTGCGCCGACGGACTCTTCGCCCGACTTGTCCAGCAGCACCCCTCGCGCGCCCAGGGCCTCGGCAACCTCGTGGTATTTGGAATGCTGAAAAGGACAACACTCAAACGCTTGAGGCATTGATATGTACTCACGGCCAGATCGACTGCGACACTGGAGTTGAACATGGGAACCTGTTCGCGCGCGATCTGCGACCAGCAGGCGTCGTTTCCAATGACAGAAATCACGGACAACTTGTGCCTCACAAAGGTGTCATATTCCATGATCGAATAACTGCATAAGGGTGCATTTAGTTTCACCTTTTGACTTTACGGACACCTACCCACAGGAGCCGTCGCCGTAGATGATGACTACAGGCCGCTCGGGGTACACCAGCTTGGCGCCGAGGGCGAATCCGCCTCCAACGCCGAGTGTTCCAAAGGCTCCGGGATCCAACCATTGGAGTGGACCTCGAGGTCGCACGATGTAAGCGGCGCTTCCGACAAAGTCGCCTCCGTCCGCTACGAGGATAGTGTCGTCGGGAAGCACCTGAATGTTAAGAACGTTTAGCCTCGAAATTCCTTTGTGTGCAGTGGTATGTGCCCAAACTGAAAGAATATAGTAAATGCTTAAGTTTGTGAATACGTAGTTTGAAAAAAAACGACTGGGTTCTCACCTTGATTTTCTCACTGACAATATATTTTGCTATTAGACTCCCTCTGAACGCGTTGCATATATTTTTCTTCCATTTATCTTCAATCATCACATACATAAGTCATTGTGACCTCGTAGCTTTTAGCAGCAAAGCCCAAAATAGCCGAAACCTTAGTGAGACATTATCTGTAATTGTTTCTGCAAGCGACCAGACCGCAACACCGTCTCTTTTTAAGAATTCTGAGCAATGACGCTTAAACTAGACACTTTGGCTATCAAAAATTTATGAGAAAATGTTTCATAAATTTTGAAGTCACCTTGGCTCAATATATAATATGACACATAATCGTAATCACTGAAGCAACTGCGCCAAGTGCTGGATAACTAGAAAAGAAAATTTGTATGTAAAATGTGCAGTGAATACCAACGTTCCGATGAGCAACTAGCAAGCGAGATAAAATGCTCACCTTGTCCATCTCAGCGAGCACTTTCAAAGGGTTGAGATTTCCGTCCTTTGGCACCTCGTCCATCTTTCTGGCGTTCGAAGCCTCCTTATTTTGTTCGCGCTCAGTCAAAGCGTTCAACCATTCCTCACACTCGACCCTTTTCCCTGCCGATGTGATCTTTTCGTGAAGCTTCTTTAAAGTCGACGCAACGTCCGCTTGGATCAATTGAGTAGCGTTCCAGAAGATTTTCTCGTTCTGAAGAAGCGGTTTGATAAGATAGCACAAATGAAACCACCTAACCTTTGTCAATTGACTCCTGTTCCGGTTTATGCAAACAATCCTCGATTTTGGCGATAAAACACGACCATACGACAGCCGGAAGTCGCAAATGGTACCAGCAAGGATGACGAGGTCGCATTCTTTCAAAGCGTCACGGCGATTCTGCCTCATCTGCAGAGGACTGTCCTTGCCGAGCAGTCCACGACACATTCCTCCGAGATAGGTTGGGATTCCAAGGCTCTGAATAAAAGAAGTTCATGTCGATAGTTCTTTTCTAAATTCGGTTATGGAAATTTCTTTTTCTAGAAACAGCGTGCATCCATAGTTTCACTCACTTCAACGATCGACTTCAGTTCGTCGGCTTTCACTGGGGCCAAGCTGGCTTGTGAACCCATCAGAAGCAAGGGTTTCTTCGCTGACAAAAGCATCTCGACGAGCTTGTTAATCTCCTCACTCTTGGCGAAGGGTGTATTCACTGGAAGAGGAGAAATATCTTGCTGGTTCCAGGCACCACCAAACTGCCGAGATACGTGGCACATAAGGTATGCGTTAATGAGCATCTGAAAATACGTTCAGATTTCATGCCAGAAACCCAAATTTGCCTTAATGCCTTTAGGGTTTGGAACGAAGCCACACTCCTTGATGACAGTCTCGTAAGGATAGAGCACATCAACAGGAAACTCTACAAAGACCGGACCCGGAGTTCCGCTTTTCGCCGCCTGGATGGCCGCACGGAGCGTGGGTACTATGTCCCTCAGCCGGGTGACTCGAGCTGTGTACTTGCAGAGTGGTCGAAAGAGGACAAGTTGGTCGATGTCCTTAAAGAGAAGAGATTGCGCAATGCCTTCTCAGAAAGTATGTATATACCTGAAGAGCACCCCGATTTTTCAGCAGAGTTGGAGCAGCGCCTCCAATTAAAAGGATTGGGGACTCGGCCATCTGCGCGTTCTTGATTGCCGTGATTGTGTTAGTTAGACCTGGTCCGGCAGTGACCGCAACTACTCCGATGCTCTGTCGGAGTCGGGCTACGGCGTCGGCGGCAAACACAGCCGTCACCTCATGGCGCGTATCCACCACTTTGATACCGAGTCCCTCACAGGCGACGAGAATTGGAGAAATATGGCCTCCGCAAAGAGTGAACACTTCTCGGACATCGTGCGATTTTAAGACACTAGCGACGAGTTCTCCGCCATGGCGCGTCGACTTTTCCTCGACCTGAAATAACGAGGATACTTAAAGCTGCTGGAGTACTAAAATGATGAATAGTGTTAACTTGTTCTTCAGTATTTTGTGATCTGGTTACTGTAGACGTTGTCATTACATGCAACTTGAACATTACGAAAATGCATTTCACATTGTGTCATTTGAACAAACCTGGAACAAATTTGAAACAACGTGTTGCTCCTGTCTATCCTTCACGTAGTGCAAGATCCGTTGCATAGCCTCGATCGAATCGATGTCCAGCCATTTTACCAAAAATACCAAGACCAGAGATGCAACACATAGTAGCAAAAGCATCTGAAACGAAGAGGATTGACTACATGCCCATATGGTAGCTGCTACACTGCACACGTGCCCGAATCGTTACGGTCCGAAATGTAGTGAAGTTGAATGATAAAAGACAGTGGCGATAAGTCAATTGCGGAGTACTAGCGAGAGAAGAAGAGTCGTTGTGGGTGCGGTTGCTGGCAAGGTGGAATAGGAGCACTGTATGTCGCCGAAGGCGATCAGTGCACAGAACGATGACCTTCTCATATGGAACAATACAGAACTATTGGCGAGGCTCGATTCGCATTGGACTCACAGACCACACACATTGGACTCACAGACCGCACGGGCCACACTGTGTACATGTTGCGGAAAAAAGGTGCTGAGGAACGGTGAGCACCGACTCGCGTTGTGTTTTGTTCGTCTTGATTAATCGCGGAGGCTTCCTTTAATCTTGATTTTTTGACTGATCGCTGGACGGCGTCCTCCGTTTCGTTTCTGAAAGGCTTTCTCGTTGCTCTTTCTAACTTGCTGAACCTAGTTACTGGCCCAGTTATGTTTTTTTTACAGTTAGGTCAATGCGTGTAACCACATAGAGGCGTAAATTGTATATTGTATCTCAAGTGATGATGACCATCAAATCTAAAAGAAGTTATTTACGAATTTGGATGAGAAACAAGACAGATTTGAGTGCCCTCTGCTACATTTATGCAGCACTACGTCTGTGGGAAATACGTTGGCTGTGCATATAACGGTGTTTCCGACTCCAATGCGGAAAAGTACACTTCGTTTTATTTCCAGTATACTGCATTTTTTCTATAAGACAGAAAACAACCTTTCGGGACTACCCTTGTGGCATGTGATTCGAATTAGTTGAATGAATCGTTCACGGGAAATCCAACGATTACTACAATTCGTTCCTGATGTCAAAACCCCTTTTGACCATCAGTTGACTGCCAAAATCATTAGTCCCTTTTGCCCTACTGGATTAGCCAATGGTTACTCACTCAAAGGTCTACGTAAGATGTGACGAATTCTAATTGGAATCCTTCGTGTGACTCATAATTACAACGCCCTGCAGAACGAGATTTCGGCCTGCTTTCTTTAAGGCAGAGAGAAATAGACACTACCTGCAGCTTGCAGGAACGAAATTACACGAAAACATAAACGTTTTCTAATTATGAAAAACACGCTGTTTTATCGTTCTGCTCATAGAGGAGCCGTCTTCGTGACTCATGAACTCTGTTATCTGTTGAGTTCATCAGATTAGTCACAAGAGTATATCCCATTAGTCATGAAGAGACGGCAGATACGAACAAATACTCGGCACTGTCGTCGTATAATCATTTTATTCGTTTGATATCCGATGTGCACCACCTTCCGATTTCAGATATGAACAACCTCACACGTGTGGGGCTGCTGGTGGTCATGGGACTGACCATCATTGAAGCAAAGACAGAATGTGTCTGGGCGACCGGTCGCGTAATGTGCCAGAAGGACCAGTCCCTTGTTGTAGACTCCCTCGTTGAACTGTTTGACGCCGACGGACCACAAAATGTAACTCCGCTCGCTTACGGCCGTATAGATTGTTTTTCAGATTCATGTCCTTGACATTTTGGATAAGGACGACAAGATCGGTTTCTCCTTCGTCGCCAAGGAAGACGGTCTCTTCGACGTCGAAGGCTGCGCAGACGACTTTGACTGGTTCCCTGGATTCAAAAACCTCCCCGAGATCTACATCCGCGTCTTCCACCGCTGCAACAACCCTAATGGGGAGTACAAATACATCTACCCAACGTTTAGGGTGTTCGTGCCCAAGACATACGATTACCACATCGAACACCCCATCCTGTTGGATTAACACTTCCTTGGATTTGACGATTTAGATGTAAGTTTATTGATTTTTTGCTGCTGGCGGATGATTGGGCAGAGACGGAGAACCGGTTCACGATATGACTAATCAATTTGCTCCTTGCTCGCCTCTCATCAGATCGAATCACCCGCAGTACCTTACCGTGAAAGAACTTGGCCGCCACTTGCGCTGCCTGCAAATCCACTGGCTGCTCATCAATAAACGGCTAGGGATTAGGGACGCGCTTCTGCGGACAAACACGTCTCATGGTACTCGGACAGTTGCGCTGAGCCTCGGCAAAGCCTCCGTGTTCTTAATCGCTCGAGCGCCGCTTAGCCTTTATCCCAAAGAGTGACCTCCCGTGCCCCGTCGCTCGTGTCCTTCCACGACGACGACTGCCACGATACACAAACCTTCGCGCGACCCTTTTGTTAAAGACGAACCAACGCTCCGTTTGTCCTATGCTTTGCCGTTCAACCTTCACGTCATTTCTAAAGGGAACAGTCCCCGCTTCACGCACGTTCCCCGCAACCACTGTTTGTGCTTTTGTGAGCCTTTCAATCCGTCAATAATCTCCGCACCTCGCGTTGTCACCCCTACCCGAACCCAGCGATTTGTTTTGTTCAGCCATGTTTCAGCTGTGTCACTAACGAAGTCGTGGTTTAGGTTCCCACCGGTTCTACGTTCATCGATCGTGCCGTTCACTGCCTTTATCGCTTGTTAAGGGTCCCAGTGCATTTACATTTTTGTATATTGTTCCCAGTGTTCGGTACCTGTATAGAGCTCGTGTACCTAGTAAATATCTTTGTCCTGAAGGTCGTTCTTTTTCGGAAACATGCCCTGTTTTGCAGAATGAGACGGATGTGGGCAACGTCGGCCTTGCTGCTAGTATCTTTGCTGCACCTCGCCCAAGCTGGCCACAAATGCGTCTGGGTTCACGGACGCGTGAAATGCAACAAAGATCCGTCGAAGGAGACGAACGTTGAGGTCCGCGTCTATGACCGTGACAGCTTCTCCTTCATGAAGATCATCGATCCCGACGACTTGATGGGGTACCGCTGTGCTCTTCACAACCCGTAATTTAGCTGTCTTTGCAGAGTTTCGTTCTCAAACGAAGACGGAACCTTCCAGCTGGACGGTTGCGGTGACGACTTCGACTGGATCCCGGGAGTGGTCAACGATCCCGAGCCCTACATACAGATCCTTCATTATTGCAACAACGAGAAGGGAGAACTTATGGTCCTGCCAGAGTTCACTGTCTTCGTCCCGAACACATATGAAGTAGGCACCATCGAGCTGGACGCGCCCGAAGTTCCGCTGCCTCCGCTACGCTCTCCCAGCAACAGTACCGTCCGCGGAGCTCGGCGCCCTTAAGCGCTTCTTGTATATTTAATCTCTTGCAATTGGCAGGAAACTTGTCTTGCCGGTCGAATCGGTTCAACACTAAATACTCAGATTATGCTGATAAACGTTATTCATTTTCCATGAAGCCAGTTCCTTGACTGTACGTCTTCGAACACTCTGTAGGTATAACAGAAGCACATGCAGATCTTTTTAAGATTGGACAACAGCATTTTCGAATCATTCGAAGCAATAACAAAAGAAATGCCGTTTTGTGTGAATTTCAATAAAAATCCACATCGAAATCGACCAAAGTGTGGTCAAAACGAGAATACGAACGTATGATGTGTACGGGACATTTCAACGCGGTAGTCAGTTGTTCTGACAGGACTTCGCACAAAGCGAATTACCGCTCTATATACTCGTGTCCGCCACTATTTATATATGGGAAACAGAAAGAAATTGTTTGTGACAAGAAGCATAACTTAAAGTGACACAACTACCACAGCTCACTTCACAAAGAAGCAGGCGACGTTCTGCAGATGTCTAATTTGTGCTGGCACCTACTGCCGAATAAAATACGTAAACCGAACTTTTCGAAATGAGAACTTTACAGCCGCCAACCGTCTGAAACGGCATGTGTGAAGCTTTGCCGACCCATCGCTTTATGTTATCTGCTCGACATCACTCACTTCTATTACTACAGACAGAGCTAAGGCCAATCTCTCCTGTGACTCTTTATTTCGTGGATTCCAACGGTATTGGATTTTCTCTGTCACACTTAGTGGAACAAGTTTTTCTGTGAAATCGGGCCTGATCCCATATTCTCACCAACAAATAAATATTGTTCGTGCGCAGTGTAACTCTTGTATATTTCAAGATCACATGGTGTCAATGATAAGAAACCCTACGACTGCGTCATAGTTCTGTTGACTCATGATGTCGTTGGCAGTTGCAGCATATGGCCCTTTGTCTGATAAGAGTTCTTTGTTGTTCTTTGCTCCTCAACTATTTGTGTGTCATCATCGACGGATCCCAACACGCGCCAATTGAAGATAAGAATAAGTTTTCGGCAATTGTAAACGTTCTTTCAATAGCTGTTACATTCTGGAAGGCCCTTTTGGAATTGTAGATTTTAATATTCAATCATTTTTTCATACTTCCTTCAAGTACAAGATTACCAACTATATATACTGCCACATTTTTATTGCCTCTTATTTTTTACTTCATTTTTTCTGTAGAAATTTTGCCCATATCTTCCCTCCCCCCCCCATATTTTAACGAGATATAGTAATCTAAACCAAAAAGCTTGGATCTCTACTTATTTGCTACCTACTTATGGTGTGAATTTTTTTCACTACGTGAATTAGTATTTATACATAATTACCACTTCGCCATCTTGCAGTTCTGTCATGTTCACCGATTCATACTACCCAAGGCTAAAGTTTATCACGTCACTTGACATGCATACACAACGTGGAGCACTGATCACTCACCACCTTGTTTTGACGCAAGAGTTGTTACTTTTGGTCTCGGTCAACACGTGTTGTAATCTATCACATTTTTAACCCTGATCATTCCGACATGTGACGTAGATAGATCGACAAATTTATATGAAGGCCAAAGTTACTATAACAACACAGATTTGAGTACAATTCTGCGTCACGCGCCCGAACGTAGGAACCGACTGCGTCGCAAAATTTGTTATATCTTGCCGCTCGCTCGCTTTGCATGTATGTACATGTAGTTCGGCGAAACTCCGCAAACACGCATATATGCACGCAATTTTTTTCTCGTTATTTTCGAATATTGGACGGCCGGGCCAGAACAAAGGCCAGAATTACGATAACGTTTGAGTATATGAGCATAGCACCCCCACCATCGTAATTCAGCAAGACACAGTCCCTCTGCATCCTGAGCAAAACTGTGCATAAACTTGTATCGAAAAACATGTGAAGGTGGCCTTGAGAATGGTGATTGATTCTACGTTCCGCTTTCGGCTGATAGTGAAAACCTGCAACATTTTTCGGCTACTTCGCCGTGTGTATCTTTTTAAACCAGTGCAGCAATTTGAGAGAGCGCACGTATGTTTTAAAATCCGAAAATGATTCAAACGATTAATTCACGATAAGTAACGGTCCAGACAGTCCGATGGATGGCATCCGCTACTCTCCGACAAAACAGGCCCATTAGTTCATAAAGGAAACGTTAGTCACTTTATTTCGTGAATAAACAGTCTAGCTGGCGATGGAGACCTCTAAAAACAATTTGTATAGTGTTTAATGCCGTTTTACAGTCCGCATCCACCCCCCAATGCTTTTAGAGTAATGGCTAAAAGGAAATAATTGTCACGATTAGGGTGTTTAAAGGCAGACGTTTCCTTCAAAGATGGCACATGCCTGCAAAGTTTCACCTTCTTTCTGTAAGAAAATTTCTCTCAAGTGGATTTCACGCTATATTCCGCTATATCTCCCCCAGAGAGATTCCAAAATTTAATTGAGCAGCCCCCCATTCCTGTTCACTCCAAACCTCACTATCTCGCATATTTTGCACCAATTCTATACCACAACATAGCAATAACGATGAATTTTTATATGTTAATTCACGTATATAGAGATAGTTGTAGTTTAATGACATTAGTAGTTGAAAGATAGGTACCGTCATAAACTTATGTAACAGGGTGGTTTACGACGGTTTTATTTATTTAATTTTTTTGGCAAATATTATAAGAGAACTGATATTTATGAGAAATCCGTATAGCATATACCGCGATAAGAGTAGTTACAACAAGGCACCTCTTAAAATGACAAAAACAACACGAACAAATTAATAAGCCCATCGCGAACGTGTTTATGTCCTGTCTACTCGCAAAAGGTAAAGGTATAAAAGAGTACCGGAATGGGCGCGAGTCCTGTTCTCACGCTGTCCGCGCGTAGTCCAAGACCAATTTTTTACCGCATGTGAATCAGTAGAACTGATAAAGAACGCAATGAACTGTGCGGTTCGCTGTCACATGCAAACTGACAGCTGCACTAGTTTATATGCTTTTTGTGTGGAACAAGGACGCGACATAAATTACGCGTGTATGTGCTTAGCAGATTGACGAGCTGTTCTTCCAAGAGGTATACGAGTGATAAAGGGATCCACTCGTCCTCTATGCGTTTCTAGTCTATCGGACAGAGGAACTGCGCGTCATTCCACGAAGCACACAGATAACAATTGTGTCTCATTTCATTTCAGTCTCGTTTTCGGAGCTCAAGGCCGCCGTAGACGAACTTCGTACTCCGAACGTAAATCACGTTTTTTATTGAAAGTAGACCGGGAATCTACTTTCTCCCGACCGGCTACTTCCGGCTACTATGGTCACATGACCTCAGTTTCGCAATAGTTGCATCAGTAAGCACACGTCACCATAGATCCTATCTGGGTTAATCAGTCATAGTACCGCGCGCGCTCGTTAGTATATTTGCGTACGTATTCACGTTCGGCCATACCTGACTTCCCTCTTTTACTTTTTATACCTCAGCTTTTCGCCCAACAGCGTGAACCCAAAACAGGATTCCACTTCATTTTTGCATAGGTGATGTTCCATAGGTGAGACAAGAGAGATGTGGTCACGAATGCTTGCAAAAGCAACTTCCTACGTGATGCAATTTTTAGTAACAAGTAGACGAAAAAATGAGATTAAAAATGAAGGAATTTCCGTCTTCAGGATAAGATGTCCTTTTTTATAAGATCTCATAGCATTGCTTCTTTTGCTTCAACCATAGTGACAATGGACACATCACAAAGGCATGTGATCAAGGCACGTGAAGGTCGAACCTCGTGGCACTGTACCAAAATAGAAACGTCCTATAGATCAATAAATTATTCATCAGTGCGCAGCTGCCACATATAGATTTCTTCCTATTAAAACCTGTTCTATTTCCCCATTTCATTCCCTCTTAGTTCTTCACGCATTTCGATCTCTGTGTGGATCAAACGTTGGAGAGAAAATACTTTTCCTGTGTTTAGCACAGCAATTACCCCAACTTTTTCATGACGAAATTTTTGTTTTCTACCCATATTTGTTTCCAAATTTTAACGAATCTATTGTGATCTTTCAGCGTGGTTGAACAACCGGCCGACAAAATATACTCAAATAGCTCCCCCACCCCGTCAAAATAAATCATAGTCAACACTTATCCCATGTGGACCTTTGTTCCACAAAAACGAGTTCGCCAGTTCCCTTAAAGTGCGCTTTATTCTATTGTGTCCGTCCTACTCAGACATCGCAGTTGGCACTTTAAAAGACCAGAGCATTAGCGATGAGTAAAATGCACTTCCAAAGGGTAGCAGAAGCCTAAATTTTGCACTCTTTACAACCAAAGTGTCCAAAATTAGCACTTTCCTCGAGCAGTTCCGTAAACAAATAGCGTTGGCGTTGCGGACAAAGTTTTCGCAGAACCGAGAGTATCATTCCAGCGTAGACTGTCAAGGTCGAACGGTGACAGGACGGTGCAAACAACTTAACTTAGGCTCTTCCACCGCCGTTTGCACCTTGCGCCGTTCATCCGATCAAATTTTTACTGTCACCTGCTTCGATTTCTCGCATGACAACCCCCTCCCTTCATCAGGTGGTTTCTACGTCATTGGACTACGGGTCCAAGCACGTGAGAATGCGGTGTGGGTAGGCAAGGAGGTCCTCTGCGCGGAAATCTTCGCATCTTTTGAGCTCCCCCATTGTTGGCCTTGTGCGTTGGTGATAAATCGGGTGACTCACGTGATCACTGTCTCTTCGTTCCTCTGTCTGTCGCGCTGGACATGCCGACCATCAACACACATCACCGGAATAACGCAAGATTAGAGGAGATGTGCCGATTCGATCAGAATGCAATCATGTCGTCCTCACGGTCCATCGCATGCGCTCTCTTTGCGCATCTGGCATCGCTGTTTGACTATGCTAATGGGCAAGAGCCAGGTGGCCCGCCGTGAACGGCCTAAAATGCGCGTCCTTGCACTTACCGCTCACACCACGTGATGTTCGCGCTCAGATCCCATCTTTCGACTTTGCAGAGCACCGTTTCGCGCTTTCCGCACGTCATTGGAAGGTGTGAAACTTCTCGCTGTCCACCCCTCATCTCCGCACCAACATGGGTTCACTTGCGCCGCTAAACAACACAGAGAACATCTGTTCGCCACCGCTCCCCTCCCCTCCGAAGCGCGTTCGGATTATGGTACGTTTCATTTTTAGACATTACTTTTTTACATGACATATTGACTGTCTCGGAAATCACGTGCACTAAAAGAAACAACACTCGCTTAACCTGTTTCGAGCTGACACCCGCGCATGCTTATATAAAACGCGCGTTCTGAGCCCCGGATCTCCATGTGAGTGCTGCTCCCTCCCGGACGATGCGTTTCCGAATAGTTGGTCATGCCGTTGTTCCTGTGTCTCATGGTGTGTCTTTCAGAGTTCAACGATATGCAGGGACGTCTTCCTACAAGAGCACAAAGTAACCCGAGACGAGCGAGCCCGATGCTTGGGCAGCTATCCCGGATTCCGAGGATGTACCGTCTGGTTCACTGGACTGTCTGGAGCCGGAAAGACCACCATCGCCTTTGGAGTGGAGAAGGTTCTGAATGAGGTAGGCAATCTGCTGCTTTAGATTTTATTTTAACTCTATAGGAATATTTGTTTTCTTAAAGTGTCAGCTGCAGCTTCGTCCACAGAGGTGCTGTCTATAACATTGCGCATTTTTAGATGGGTATCCACAACTACGGCCTGGACGGAGACAACGTTCGGCACGGCCTGTGCAAGAACCTTGGATTCTCGTCAGAAGACCGTTCGGAAAACATCCGTCGCGTGGCAGAGATGGCAAAGATTCTTGCCGACTCGGGTACTGTAGCACTCGCGTCGTTCATCAGCCCCTTCAAAAAAGGTCGCGACGAAGCCAGGGAGATACACAAGCAGAAGGACCTCCCTTTTCTCGAAGTTTACGTTAACACTTCACTCGAAATCTGCGAAAAGCGCGACCCTAAACGTATGTGCGAAAACAGTTAGCCATGACCATTCACTGCGTTGTTTCAGAGCTGTACAAACGGGCCCGTGCGGGCAAGATTCCTCAGTTTACGGGTATTGATAGTGCCTACGAAGTGCCGGAATCTCCGGATCTTATCCTTAACGCAGGAAAAGACAACGAAGACGTGTGTGTCCAGAGAGTGATAGAATTCCTAAACGAGCACGGTATCATTCCTGACGAAGTATGCGCGAACAGCTAATAATTGTCTAAGCATAATTTTCCAGGCTATGTCGAAATACTTCGGATTTCCATTGGTTTCGCTCATGTTGGAAGATGAGGCTGAAATTGAGGAATACTCAAAGCGTGCAGCCAAACTCCCGCAGGTTGAGCTGCGAAACCTTGATCTGCAGTGGCTCCAAGTTCTGGCCGAGGGATGGGCCAGTCCTTTAAAGGGATTTATGCGTGAACGACAGTACCTCCAATGCCTGTTCTACGGCCAGCTCTTGGACACTGAACGCGACTGTACAATTCCATCAGATGGCTCCATCCAGATCCGCCAAGACGGATATTGCCGCGAGCCCATGAACCAGTCAGTCCCCATTGTTCTCCCCATTGATGAAACCGTTAAAGCTGCCATTTCTAAAGGTATACTTAATCGAAAAGCGTGAATATCGTGTTCGTTTTAGATGGATCTCTTATGAGCGAAATCGCTCTGATCCACAATGGTGAAATTCTAGCTATCCTCTCTGACCCTGAGGTCTACCCTCATCGAAAGAACGAACGTGTGTGCCGGACATTTGGAACAAACGATGAACGCCACCCTGGGGTCAAGCAGGTCCTGGATAGCGGCGATTGGCTTCTAGGCGGCAATGTAAAGGTCCTCAAGCGCATCGTCTTCAACGACGGTCTGGACAAGTACCGCAAGACACCGGCCGAACTCAGGCAGCGCTTCAGCGAAGAGGAGTGCGACGTTGTATTCGCCTTCCAGCTCCGCAATCCCATCCACAACGGCCACGCGCTCCTTATGAAGCACACTCGCGAGCAGCTACTCGAACGCTACAAGAACCCCATGTTGCTTCTGCATCCGCTCGGAGGATGGACCAAGGACGATGACGTCCCTCTGCCTGTCCGCATCCAGCAGCACTTGGCTGTTTTGGAGGAGGGCGTTCTGGATCCCGCATGGACAGAGCTCGCCATCTTCCCCAGCCCGATGCTTTACGCCGGACCCACCGAAGTGCAGTGGCACGCTCGCGCTCGTCTGGCGGCCGGAGTGAACGCTTACATTGTTGGACGTGATCCGGCCGGAATCCAAGATCCCGCTAACCCGTCGGATGCGCTCTATGATGTCACGCACGGAGCTAAGGTGAGCTAAAGTTGTCACTTGCTCTTAGAACCACCGCTTTTAGGTCCTGTCTATGGCTCCCGGACTCCCAGATCTGGAAATCATTCCCTTTAAGGTAGCCGCGTACGACAAGAAGAATGGCTGCATGGCTTTCATCGACAAAACGCGTCCCGAAGACTTTATCTCCATCAGTGGCACTAAGATGCGCGGATTCGCTCGTAACGGCGAAGAACCGCCGAAAGGATTTATGGCTCCCACAGCTTGGAAGGTACAAATTATCAACAAAAACGTGCATAATTCTCTCCCTATTCTTCAGGTGCTATCATCATACTACCAAGGACTGAACGGCAGCTGTCCCAAATAAAACTGTGATATGATAACGTTTCCACTGTAATCTTCCCTTTCCTGTATCATATTTATACATAATCTATTATCTATATATTACCACAAAGATCCGCATGATCTTGTCTGCTCCTATTCCGGTGGTTAGTGTTTGCATCCATACATCCAATGCGCTGTCAAGCGTAGCTCTCTTGCTCATTCCTTCTTAACTGTTATTATATTCCTTCTAATATCTATGCAAAAGTACATTCTATCCTTTCTACACAATTGTCATAAAGTGCTGAACGTGTCAAATTCTTAATAAACTAGTTGCCTACCTTCGTCGCAATCTATTTCGAGAACAAGAAAAAAAACGGGAATTTCTGCAGCTCCAAACCGCTTTATACGAGTAGTGCGACAAACTCTTCGCAGATCATCTCAGATAGAAAATAAATTTTTTCATCGCTTGATACATTCAAGTGTTTTCGATTTGTCAAACATTTTGTGAATAGATCCGATGATTAAAAAGCTATTGACAGCTTTTGCTAACAGCAGCAGAAATAAGGAATACAAAGTGGGTCCTCCAGATGCCCACGCTCTTTGACTCAAATACTGTTACAGAGTTGTTACAGATATCGATGACTGTGACGGAATGGAACTGGCTGGAACGAAAATGCCTCTTTTTCCATATTTCAACCCATCTTCGAAGTCCGTAGAACCTTTAGAAACTTCCAGGGCATAACAAATATGATCTCATTCACAGCCACTACTAGCAGGACACCTTATTCGTAGTATTATTAATATTTTATTTACTTCATTCATTTCTAGTAAAAGTATAAAATTCTTTTTGCGATTCTATGCTACATCGAGTCAAGGCGTAAGAGCAAAGTGGCAGGGATCAATAGGAAGTAAGTGGCTGGGAAGGGGTTTTGCGACTAGGAGACTATGCAGTTACTCGACGACTTCTTGCTTTTTGCCGTCCGAGATTTCACGATGACGGGAACACGACGGCAACGGTTTTTTTCCAACACCGTTCTGTTATTCTAAAGATCGCGGATGAAAGGTCTCGTCTAAGAAGCGTAATACTTACCTGTACGACTTCAAGCTTTGGCAGGGAATTCAGCACAGCAGGGCCGAAGTATGGTTCATCGCCTTCACTGTCCGATGACGAAGAGCATGAGCTAAAAAGGGAAATAAACAACTTTCTTATGGAGATTATGCCCACCTGCATCGGTAGTGTTCGCCCCGTAGAGTCATTGGCGATGGCGGCATTCGCGAATAGTAGTTCTGCGGCTTTACATCAGTCATGCTCGCCTTCTTTTGAGGGTCCCGAGGAGCTATCCTTCGTGGATGGCTTCTCGCTCGGTGCAAACCACTCTCGCTTGCGCAACTGCCCGAAGACGGAATCCAATACTCGGACCCCTTTTCTGACGCGCAATGCCTCAGTCTGTTGTCGCGGTAGCATATAGATTCGTGGGACGATGAACAAGGAAGGTTTCGACAGCTCCTTCGGACGTCCACATGCTCCAGGGTTTCGTACACATTTTCGGGTGAACTGCTTGGAGCCGGCGCAGGGGGAGGGTGTCGCTGGGGTGGACGCGGTCTTGGCCTGTTTAATACAGGAAGTGGACTGGGTGCCTCCCGTAAGCTACGGGATGGAGAGGGCTTCCCCGAAGGAGGTGGTTGATTTGTCGGTCGAAGCCGCAGTTTTTCCGGTTTGTTGCACGAACCATAGCAGAAAAGTCGAGACTCAGTGAAAGTGTACTTCTTGCCGAGCAGATTTTTCTTGCAATTAGAGCAGCAGAAGCAAGTGTCCTTGGCGTGCCAGTGCACATCGCTCTGGAAACGGAATGAATTATTCGGATCCTCAAATCTGCATTGAAACATTGATGTTTCTGTGAAGAGAAAGAAAGCTGGACTCACCTGCGTGATGTGAGGGTTCTCCGGTGAAATCTGATGCCTGCAGGTGTTGCAAACGAGGTTTGAAGAATCGTGGTAGCACGCAATGCAAAGTGACTCTCCATCTTTGACGATGTATTTCTGTCCGCCGAGGCCGCACTCACAGCGGTCGCAAATGAAGTGGTGCATGTGCCACACTCGGCCTTCAGCTTCGGTGCATTCAATGCTGAAGATCAGCTGCAAAAACAAAGCCCAATTGTCGAAGTGTCTACTTAAGTCGCTCTCGAACCTCGTCACAGCGGGCGCAGCGCGGCTTCGCCTGCTCGGCATGGTGTCGGCCACAGAAAATGGCGTCGTTGTGCCGAAAGTAGATGAGGTCCACGAGGAGTTCCGTACATTCAGAGCACACAAAGCAGGCGGGATGCCAGACGTACTTATCATTAAAACGGTCGGGCGCGTACACGGCGATGCTGTTAGGTGCGACGAGCTCGCGACACTGAAAACGGGAGATTGTTGGACTGAGAAAAAAACTGAAATCCAATTGTTTTATGTTCACTTTCTCATCTGACTTGGCTAGATCATTAGAAGAAGATAAACATTCGGGAAAAAATAAACCGTCCCTCTAAAACATTTCTGTTTGTCCCATTGACACTTCCTCTCTTAAGTCCCAAAAAGGCGAAGCTAATCACGATGACGGCTCAATTATGCGCTTGTTGTCTGTGCGCTCGAGCTGCTTTGCGTGAGCCAGTTTATGACGCCGCCGCTGACCGCAGAGCGGATTCTGTGGCGGGTTGGAGCCACGCGCAGATGGTTAGTGCGCCAAGATCGTCATCAGTCAGTCGTTTTTGACAGATCCTGACAGCGCGACCGTTCACATCTGTCAGGCATGCATGCCGCTTGCTCACGACGTTCCCGACCGCAACAAAAGACTCTCGAAGAAACGTCCGGTTGTAACCGTAAGGGTTCCACCGCCACACTTGAACCGTACGGCTTGGATTTCAACCGTCTGTTCTGAGCATCCTGTGCGCGTAACCGAGGGCTGTTTCAAGTGTTTGCCGACGCAACACTATCCTAATTGGCGCCCGTCCATCTCCGGGCCAATCACCGATCGATCTACTCCAGTGTCAAATTATGGGTCGCCGCAAGTTTGTCTAACCGCATAATTGCCCGTCGCTCACGCGCGGTTCCAACCCGTTGTCTAGCTACAGGACAGATAACATACTAATTACAGTCCCACGATTACTGTTTACTCCTTAGAGGAGTCTCCGGAGCAGTAGGATATTTACGATGCACCCGACGCGCTTATCTGGATGGCACTGATTTGTATGCATAAGAACACTTTCCGTCTATCAACCGCCGCGATCGGTGTTCGGAAGCGTGTGCACGCAACCAATTAACCTTGATACACCACCCATTCGCTCCACACCACGGCGCTAGCAACGACCATCAGCTAACGGTCTAAACGAGAGCCTAAATTATGCAGAGTCCTGAATAGGTCCACTGTTGCATAAATATTCAATTGCACGCGCAATATGCGCGCGAAGCCAATCGGCGCATGATCAAAATTGAGCGAATGCGTTTGGACAGGCGAAAAAATGAAATATGTCCCTGCTCCTCCTTCCCTACGAACCTGATGACAGTGCCGCGTTTTGCCGTCGTAAGGCAGTTGTTTGATCACACCTCGACCAAGGCACTCTGTCTTCCGGGCTTCCTCGAACCGCATCAGTTCGTTGCTCTCGTCCTTGTTGAGTGAAGCGCAGTAGCGCGTGTCCGAATCTTGAGGCGGAAGTTGATTGGCCAACTGACGATTTCGCCACTTCTCGCCGACCGAATTAACATATGGCACCTTGTGATCTGGCAGACAAGCAAAATAGCGATGGATCTGAAAAGAGAAGGGATTGTTGGCTCTGCCCACCGAACACTCCTACCATGTCGGGCTTTAAGCCCATCGGAATCCATGCGTACTCCTCGAGAACGCATCCGCTGTCGTCGTCGCTCGTACTCTGTCTGTGTACGTCGGCGGCTATGCGGATTCGTGACGCCGGAGACATGCAGTTCCGGAGCATCTGAAAGAGTTCAGAGTGACGCAGTGAAGAGGTGCGAGGTGTGGACCCGAACGGTAGCCGAGCGCCCCCGCACGATACTGTTTATTTACGAGCTCTATTTGTAAACCGTTTACTGACACCCTAGCACGAACGACGACACGAGATTACGTTTCAATTACGGTCGTTAAAGTAAGTGACGAGGTCAAAGAGAACACGCAGAGCAAACGGCGCCTACGATGCGGACCATTCTAGCGGAGACCCTCAGAACTCTCCATTGACATCGCGTTCTTATTGAAGTTTTTGTGCAACAAAAGAAGGAGGAGCTTCCGCCAATGGCACAAACGGTGCAAAAGCGCTGAATAGGAGTGGAACGTGTAGTGGAAAAGCGTTTGTTTGCGTAGAGAAAAACGAGAGATACAATAGGTGATCGCCACCGATCAGTTGACGTTCCTTATCATGGCGCAAAGAAGTTGGCAGCGGCACGGGCGCCTTCGGCGTTAGCACACGCGTGCTTCTAATTTCCTACAGTCCCTCTAATCCGATTAGTTGCAGCTGCTGTCAGGTGAATACCAAGTCGCAGAAGCAGATTGTGACGGCGGAGCAGAGCCTCCGAGAAACCGAAGAGCAAGAGGGTAAATCTGTTTGCGCTGACCGAAACATTTTCGGCGCAGTGGCAACAGATAGCCATCAGCAGCAGAAGGAGCGCGACAATCATCATCAGCTGAAATAAAACGACTGTTCTGGACCCTTAGTGGCGCTCTGCACAACAACGCTTTCCATGCACGTTCGAGGGAGACGGTCCCGATACTTTCCCTTTTCATGCGACATGCTAACAGTAATCTGAATGGGCCTATAAGATAGAGGCAGAAGAACGGGAGCATTGTTTAGCGCGCGTCAACAACAACGACCAAGGTCGGCGCAGAACACTGAAAGGGACGAAATGCAAATTAGGCTCGTGCGCTCATGCTCGCTACAAGCGCCAGAGAAGAGCGTGAGGGAGAAGACCGCAGCGCGAGCTCTGCCTGTGGCTTTAGTCCTTTTCGGCAGAGGAGGGGACATGCCGACAGATGACAAGGGCCACAAGAAGTGGACGACGAAGAAGAATTCCTTCCCGACAAACGGCGCCATGAATCACCAACACCGCCTATAGGACTAGGGCGGAAATTGAATAAAACGGCCAAAAGGACATCGCCCGATTTATCACGACTGACGCGCACATTTAAGCATGTCGCCGGATTGAATCTTTTTGCTGTGGTGGTCCTGCAGGGGTGCAAGCGAGGATGTGTCGAGGTGCAAGCGAGGCGGGGTCACGACCGGGTTAAACATTTGAGAACAAGGCGTTGGGAAGAGGTAATCGCGGCATCACATCACCACGAGGAAATTAACCCATTTCCCTCACAGTTAATTAAAGATCAACACTGTGATAATTGAGCAATCGACGGCAACGCGCGACAAGAGTAATGAGGCTCTCAGCGATTTCGGTCGTTCCTTCATTCCTAACGAGTTTTTGCTCCGGTTCACTCATACAGAGGGAAAGGTGCGCATACGTGAAGATCGTAACCGGAGTGACGGAATGGCGAACGGACGGCACCGGCATCAGATTGCGTATGGACAGACGAAGGACGCCCTCAAAGGAGCGCGAGAGATCGTAATAAATCAAGCAAAAAACAACGCGCAACTGACAAGAGCATAAAATACTTACCGCTCTCCCAGCCTCGTTGCCCTACGAACAACTCTCTCGCTAACCTTGATGAGATTGGGAACGGACGTATCCCAGAAGACAGAAGAAGAGGGCAATGGGGAACGCGAACTTCGCGGGCGGTCCAGTCGTGTGAGGGCCGCAATTCACACACTACAGTTATTCAATCTCATCAGCATTTTAATGCACCCGGTGTGGCGCTTTATTAAATGGTGGCGGCGGGATCGAGATGGATTGACAGACGGATCCCGTTCGGATCGTCGACGGTGGCGCAGAGAGCTGTCAACCGGCAAAGGTGCGCCGAATGCAGAGAGGGATGCAGCGGCGTAAACCATAAGATCGGTCTTAGCTGCCAGCCCGCTGATAAGATCGTCCATCAAAACAGCATATCCGAATGGGTGGCACGTCGGGGCGTCTTGATCTATTGCTAACGTAACACATCGCCCGAGGTGATATATTGGCGTGCGAAAGAAACTTTTCAGTGCCCGACCTGTCGCCGCATCAATGAATAACACCCGCACGGCAAAGGTGGTCCTGCTTGCGGGCATGATAAATGGTTTTTCACCCAAAGAAGGCTCCCGAATCTGACAGTTCGTTGGGCGCGGAAGCACCGGCTCGCAGCTACGCGCGCGAGGGAGGCTAGACAAAACGGACAGGAGGTTCAGACCGCCTCAGATGAAACTTCGCGGCGTACGCGATTAGCAGGAAAGTGGTGGGGGTAAGTAGATAAATAGCTCTCGGGAAGGCAGCGCAGCCGAATGCATACAGAGCGGCGCGCAATACAAGATATCAAAGGTCAGTTATGTGTACAAACAGCGTGGTATTAGCGCGCTAATCACGGTAAACGACCCCCGACGACCGGCTTGCTCTTGGCTGCTGAGAAGGCGCCGATCAACGGTGGTTACAAAGACGATCTGGACAAACAGGGCCTCTCCCACGCTTCGCACTAACCGGCCAACACCCGCGAAACCCAGAGCGCCCTCTCACCTTCGCCTCTGTCGCTCCTGCCCAATTATTAATCCATTACGAAGCAGACGCACCGTCGCCAACAGGCGGTCGACTAGGTCCTCCCACGGTTGGCTAATAAGGTTTCAACGGGCGCAGTGAAATCTGTGACCTATGAAATTAGGAGTAGTTTTTTGAGCTGCGCTGACGGCCAGCTGGCACGACAGCAGGTGGTAATTTTCGGGTAAAAAATGCCTCAGCAATACATAACTGATGAAGCGCGAGATTCACGCGTAATTCGGTGAAATACCGAAGAGGAAACGAGAATGGGCCTTGCAGTGTGCGCAATGCCGCTCAAAGAAGGAAACGCCGGCGACCAGTGAGATCCGCCCTTCAAGGTCTAAGCTCCACCCCAAGAGGTCGACTGTCAGAGGAGAACCCGAAAGTGACCGCCATATGTCCGACATTTACACGGTGTACAAAAGCAAATGAGGAGTGTCACTTCACGTAAACGCCGAAAAGGAAGAACACCAGAGCAGTGTCAAGTAACCGTCGGGACAAACCAGTACCGGCCACGGCCATTCACCCAAGGAATAGGGTTGCATGTATGGATAAGAGAGCTTCGCCGCAGGATTGCGCAATATCAAGCGCGTTTCTGTGCAGATAAGAACGTCGAGTGGACATCGCACATTGTTAGGAACTATGATCATGACACGCGAGACATGTCCGTTGAACTCTGCCGGTTGCTTTGGGCCGCCCGCGAAGACCAGTGTCCATTACTCGAAACTGCACTCGACCAAATGCGCGTTTCGAGCCAGATTCGGCGCGACGATAAGCGCGAGACTTACATAACCAATCAAAACACAGCACTTTAACTTTCGATCAGATAGTAGCCATTTCGACTGGTTCCAGCGGGTAAAAGAGCGCGAGGGACATGGAGACAATAGAGCAGAAGCATTCTCATTTCATTGAGCAATTAGTATCGAACTCATAAGAGCGTAAAAATGGGTCAAATGACCACTCGTTAAACTTTTAAGTGCGGTTAAACTAATAAAACCATGGTGTCGCGGAGCAACGCTGCTCCAACTTCGCTCCGCCGAATTGCCTCTTTGCAACGGCGTGCCTTCCAACTTGAACACTTAGACCGCATTCCAGGTGCGCCGTTCTTTCTCTGCGCACTGAGTTCCGAGACGGACAAAAAGACGCGCACGCGCATCCAATTAGAATGCAACAAGAGAGATTTTTGTAATTGCAGACAGAAGGCGACAAGGACAGCAGCGTATGCGAATAATTGCCAGGGAAATGAAAGGCGAAATGAAAGGAAGAAAGGAAAGGAGGAAGAGAAAGGTGGCTGCATAAATTACGTTGACAAACAGTATCCTCTCTCGGATGAATATTCATCGCGAGGCTTGCAGCACCGTCGCTCGGGACCGGGAGTGTGGACGGGAGAAGATGAAGCCACAGTAGTCGACAAAGAAGAACAGACGGACGGCGGCTAGAGCATGATGAGAAGAAGCAAAAACAAACTGTAAAGATAATCCCCTTCGGTCGGTCGTCCCCCTTCGGTCAGTTGTAAATCTTGTTAGCGGCTCGGCTTTCCCAGACGTTCTCGCGCAGCACACCCTCTCTGTATGCCGACAACTCATCGCGAAAAACATTACCGGGCCGCCAACATCCCGCAAACAACATTTGCATAATTGCTCATGAGCTCGCGGCAAGGGGCTGTTAAGTTACCGTAAGCGCCCGTAGAACCCCATGAATGGTCGGCGATGACTCAGGGATTCCGGCTTCGGATAGGAAGACGTGGGTAAGCCGAGAGTACAAAAAGGCGAAAGAACGTGCCGGTGGTCGTCGGCGACATCACTCAACCGGGCTTCAGCGCTTTCGGCGGAAGTTCAAAAAACAAGAGGCGCGCGCGAGACAATTCTGAAATGAATGCAGCTGCGAATTGCAACTGCACTTCTTCCAGAATGACATTTTTTGCACGACAATCGCCGCACCAATGTGCGAAACGGAATCGCCAGATCAAAAAGTGGACAATTCGGCGTTGATGGCGAAATCCCGCCGGGAACCACTATAGTCGACGCGCCTGATTGTCTACCGAGACGACGGTGGGCGTCTTCGCGAACACCAGAGACCTTGAGCCTCGCGGACTACAGTCCCCAGCTCGTCTCGATGTCCGTGGGGGACACACGCACCACTCCGACAAGAGCACGCCAGCTACCAGTTCGGGGCAACGGCTGTGGCGACGGTTGCGGCGCGAGACGAACCGCCACTCTCAAATGGGTTTTGGCGTTTTGATTTATTTGCTTCGCCGATGAGAACTGATAGATAAAGATATATATTTATGAAAATTCATGTTGCATCCTGGCCTGAGTATAAATCAAGCCTTCCGAGCGACGA
The DNA here is from genome assembly GCA_000757755.1 of Steinernema glaseri. Lineage (NCBI taxonomy): Eukaryota > Metazoa > Nematoda > Chromadorea > Rhabditida > Steinernematidae > Steinernema > Steinernema glaseri. The sequence goes on from AZBX01000092.1 coordinate 28,003, forward strand.
CGATGTCACGTCCGATCAGGGTGACAGGAATCCGAACATGCAGCGTCAAAACAGGAATGCGTCGCGTTATTACGGTATAAAACCGCAATAGCACCACACTTAACGTAACGGAGACAAACGTGCCAATAAACACTGTGACAAACGGGCGGTGCGACTACGGTAACGAACCGCGTCTAATGCGAAAATTTAGAGCTTCGTAATGACCTAGACCATAACCACTTAAGGACGATTAGATAGAAAAATTGGTGCGGTTGCTGAAGTATCGGTTTAGGTCGGGATCAAAGAAGACAAAGGGATTGGATGGCGCTTCTCAAGTGGGCTGCTTACGGCAGCACCTGACCACGCATGTTCGCTCCTTGTTTGTCTCGTTATGTGGGAGTTTCGAGATGATAAGAAAGGAGTAGCATAGTTCCCTCACAAATGTGAGAGTGTGTTGAAAATGCAGGACAAATTAGTGAGTGTCGTTGGACATTATGTGATTCATGCGCCCGGCTGTAAAGTAGGACCCAAAAAATTCTCTGAACTCATTGACCCACTGATAAAGCGAAAACGTCCGTTCGCTGCCAACCATAAAACATAGGAACCCATAAAGGAAACGATATCAGAGACCAGAAGAACCCAGGCAAAAATTGATTCCACTGATCGCGATAAGCTCCGAGCATTCGCTTGTGCTCATCAATCAGCTGCTCTCCACTGACAAAGACTGTAGATGTTGCCGAACGCCGTCAAAAAGATCGCGACTTCGGATATGGCAGCGGGAGAAGAGGGTCCCTAAAGAAGTCGTGCGGTTGCCGATCGCTGCATGCCCGATTTAATCAGCCGCTTACCGCACCTCGCGCGCCCTGCTCCGGTGGCCGGCGATATGGTATGGCCTCTCCTTAATTATGGTTTTTGGCGATAAACATCTACGAGAGTGCACGCGCACGGGATAAGGCCGCGGCGATCTTTTCGTCTCCTTCTGCCAAGATGCGCGCCTCCTTTCGCGCACGAATTACCGCCAAGTGAGTGTCGAGTTACAAAACAATGAGGGCCTTTCATAGACGCTCGTTGGGTATATGGTGGGTAAAGAGCGGATATCCGCAGCAATTTTGTGGGAACCCACGACTCAACTGACACTTCGAAGGCGAAAAATTCCGCGCACGTCTTGAGCAAACAGTAAACGAAACATAACACGTTAAAAGCCTCCTACAAGCGTTTGCTACTGGCTAAGGTCTAACTATAGCCATAATCTAGCTGGCAGAGAGGCCCTTTTTACAAAAGCACTTTAAAGCTCACCATAGAGTAAACAGGCAATTAGTTTCTGTCACGGTAGCACCAATTAATCGGTCGCTAAACAGTAAATTGGGACACCTGCAAACGATCTCGAAGCCATAGAGCATTATAGGGGTCAATTTATTGGTAATTGGCGATTATCTCGGTTTTCGGCCACCGTTCTCTCAGGTGCCTATCCTATGAACTATTTCAGGATCAGAAAACTGAATTTACGAAATACATATATATAAGTTGAAACGAAATTGGCTTAATTCCTTCCATGCTGGCAATTTTGCACTTTTAGGCGGATTTTGTAAGATGCCGATCTTTTACTCCCACTGTGTTTGTATAATTCGACAGAGCTACAAAATATGCAATTTTGTGGTCTGTGCGATGTCGTCCTCATCGTGGTCAAAGAACTCTTAACAGTAAGGTACCCCAATGGTCCCTTTTTGCGAATT
>AZBX01000093.1:0-29767 GCA_000757755.1 Steinernema glaseri
CAAAAAAGCTGCCAACTTTTTCTGACCGGACTGTCCCTTTAAACTGGATTCTCTGAGCTCTTTTGGGCTGTTCCGAGTCTACCAATGTAGAGGATATAAGCTCCTGACACTGTCCCACAGCTCACTCGGATTTCTACAAAACAGCTTTCAAACTTCGCCGGAATATATTCTGTAGAATGCATCAGTGGTAATTGGCCAAAACAAAACAATTTATCGCAACAAAGGGATAACAAATAACGATGTTTAAGCCTCCTTGGCGGCCAGAAGCTGCTGCTTCTTCTCCACAACGCGAGCCTTGCGCTCTTCAAGGGTGAGGCGCTTATCGGTCCAGCGCTTCTTCTCGATGGCCTTCTTGGGCTGCTCAACACGCGCAGGGTTGGCGCGGATGGCGGCGTGGGCGTCAGTGTACATCTTCTCGATCTAAACGTTACGAACTTAATAACCAGAATTAAAGTGGTTCAAACATACTCCCTCAGCGGTGATTCCGAGGCCGATGAACTTGCTGAACTGTCTCTTGTAGGCATCTTCGTCCTCGTCCTTAAGAAGGGTCATGTACTCAGCGACGTGCTTTCCGAGGATGCGGTCACGGTGGGCCTCAGCATTGTATTCCTTGGACTCGGAGTCATAACCGGCGAAGCGGGTTTCACTTAAATACAGATTCAGGTTAGGGGCCTCGCGACGAAGCATTGAGTGTACCTGTGCGGGACATCGATGCCACCGTCGGTAACTCCCTTCATCACGGCGAAAATCTTGGCCCCAGTGGTAGTGCGGGCAAGCCCAATATCGAGGACGGCCTTGAAAGGTCCGCGCTCTCCGTTCTCCTCAACGTTGTAGTCCTCTCCGTCGCACTTTTCAACTCCGACGTAGTCCTTGTCGAGGTTCATCTTCTGGAGGTGACGGCGGGCAAGGAGAAGACCGGTGGCGTAAGCGGCGGCATAGTTGGTAAGACCGGCCTTGATTCCGTAGCGGGGGAGCTCGTGAGCGTAGGCAGAGGCGATGACGTAGTCTCCCTCGATGCGCGAGTAGGCAATCTATAAAATGTGCGGTATTTACTTCTATGAACGTTCAACGCTCGTCTTACCTGGGCGACGATGTCCTTGTTGGTGAAACGGACGATCAGACGGTACTTGGGGGTGTTGTACTTGTTCTTGTCCTGGACAGTAAGACGCTTGCGGGCGCGGAAGTCAGTCTTTCCCTGGCGACGGCGACGGGGCTTGACCTGGTAGCGCTTGAAGTAAGCCTTGTTCTTAACAACCTTGACGAAACCCATCGTTTACACTGAAAACAACAGACATAAGCTAAACTCCATTGGACGCTACACGCAAACACAAAACACGAATCGAAAACAGGGAAACCATGTCCAAACCGGAGCAACCGAGGTGGATTCTGCCGAGCGTCGTTTGCGAAAAAGTCTCTATCGGCCTACTGCGTATTATAGGACGCCTTCGCCACCGTCGGCGGGGTACGGTAGATCAGGAATTTGAATTGAATGTCATACGTTCGGTGCGCTCGAATGGCGGCAGCGACGTTGGCGGCGCGTCGTTCACACTGCAGCTGTTGAATGATGGATGGGAAGGCATGCGGATCTTCATAGATCGGGGATGATTTCAGCAGTGGTTATAAGTAGTTTTATTGTTGGCTGTCGCGACTGTGCTGTTTAACGTCAGCACACCATGAAGTAAGCCTTGCTACGTTTTTAGACAGACGTGTCAGTTGCAGTTCAGCTAAAGCAGGAACTGTCAAGCGGGCTGCATGATTAATTGTTGTCAGGGCATATCCAAAAATGGGGATATCCAATTGAAAGGGAGAGGATGTACTTTGAATAGAACTTCTACTGCTCCACTGGGAGATAGCATCGCAAATTCGCGCCGCCATATTTCAGTTTGCAAGTGTGAAAGCGATGCATCGCATTGTCGCATCGCTCTCGGTTCCCATATAAGCAACGAGGTTTCCGTTGCACTACACTCGCAAGTCTCGCCCGGTCATAAGAAAAATGCCGAAATACTACTGCGACTACTGTGACGTCTTCCTCACCCACGACTCTCCGTCAGTCCGGAAAACCCACAATGGAGGACGAAAGCACAAGGAAAGCGTACGCTTTTTCTACCAAAAATGGATGGAAAGCCAGGCGCAAAGGCTTGTCGACGCGACCGCCAGAGCCTTCAGGTCCGGACATATGCCTCCACCTATGCCAAGAATGTCAGGCATTCCTCCACTGATGCCAGGAATGCCTGTACGTCCCCTAATGGGTGCACCTCCATTCCCGATGCCGCCGTTCGGCATGTTCCCTGGTGGTGTTCCTCCTCCTGGTATGATGCGCCCTCCGCTCATGAGGCCACCCATGGGAATGGTTCCCCCACCGCATTTGGCAAACCGTCCTTCACTCCCACCTAACTTGCCACCGAACGGAAACAAGCCATAATTTGCTTTACTCATGTTGTTCTTAATTTCCCGTGCTTCCTTTGTAATAAACAACCTCTGCCACAATACATACACAGTCATTACATTCGTAGAACATGTGGGATTATGCTAGGAAGAAGGGAGACTTTGATGCTTTCCTTAGACTTCGATAGTCCATTGATACTTCATGGATGCACACCGCGGGTCTCATCGGAATTCATAACATCATGAAGAAATCATGAAGACATAACCACACGGGCATCTCGTATCCCGCAAAATCGTGAAGGAACAACATTCATACTCGAGGATCACTCATCGCGGGTTATATCTCAGGTCGTCGACCCTGATTGTTATAAGCACTAAACGGTCGAATTCCTGGCGGTAAGTCAGAATTCGCGTGTGGGCTTTTCGTGTTGCGCCGCTCGCAGTGTCCCGTCTTCTTTTGTAGACTATTTTGAGTCTTTGTCTGGACGGGCAGCGGTGGGAATGGACAGATAAGTAGACGGTCGTTGGCTGATAGACAGACGAGACTTTGTTAACTCATCAAATGCGCGGCAAGCTCATTATTTTGTGTTTCGTCGGCAAATTCGTCACTTTCCGCGGCAGGTGCTCATTGCATCAGCGTGCCGTGCTGTTTTATTTGCTTCACTTCATTAATCCGTCTCTTATACGTGTCGTGCTTTTCCCGTCTCAACCGTTAACGTTACTGTCGGTGTCCTGCTATTCAATGTTAAAAACGTTTCTATTTTGCAGGATTAGATGGAAGTGCCGGAGCACATCTTTGTGCCCGGCGATTCGCGTCATCGCATGGGATTTATAAACCCGAGCAAGATGGACGGAAGTAATGGTTTCACGGCTGACTTAATGAAAGTACCGGAGAGAATACTTGTCGGTGGAGGAGATACGCATGTGGGTATGGACGGAGAGCCTCAAGAAGTGCTGCTTGACCATTTGTCCGATGGTGCAAATCCTGTGAGTTGGTTTGCATGCTTCTCGTGACTTTCTTTGTTTCAGCAGGGACTTGCTAACCCGCCGTCGCAACTGACGCTGAACCATTATCCCGATGTAGTGCGGTATCCAGACGTTGTAGCGACACCACGTGAGTTGCACGACGAGAGCATGAGCGCCGGCTCTCTCGCGATTGACGAGAATCCATTACGCGAGCTGAAGTTGATGCGGCGCCAACTCGGCCGTCTCTCCACACGCGTGTATCAACTTGAGGACGAGAATGAGCGGCGCAAGAACAGAGAATATGGATTCTTCGTTTCTGTGTTGCTCGCTGTGGGCGCCTTCGTCGGTACACTTGTATTCAAGAAGCGCCTTCTTTAATTGAATATAGGCATTATGTGATTATATACCTAACATTATTGTTTTACTCGATACGGAGTATTGTATATTAATTCTGCAAAGTAAAGATCAGCCATAGCGTGCGCTCAAAATATCAGTCAGAACCGCCTTACCTGATCATTGATTGATTGAGCTGTGGTGCCTGGTTGTGGGTGCACTTTGATCAGACGTATGCTTTGCGACTGCGCCGTCTATTTATTTGCTCCCCTGAATTTGTCTGTGTCTGTCGGTAGATCTTCGTTTGCATGTTTCAGATTTTAATTGTATATAGCATATGCTTACACGATGAGCACATTGTCGAGGATTCGACTCGCTCGTAGTACGTTCACATCGTTCTACAGGCTGAAGTCAACCGACTCCAACGGGTTTATTAGGATTGGCGATATTAAGGTCCCACGGAGAAGTACAAAGAATCAGCATTTAGTTCCTGTAAAGAATGGTATACCGCTTTCTTCTTTTTACTAGCAACTTACCGGATTTCTTTTCAGTTGAAACAATAAATGCTAATCCGCAATTTGTGAATCATCTGAAGTGGCTTCTACAGAAAGATCTTCTAAAGCAAGACGTCTTTTTGATTGGCGCTCCTGGATCTGTCAGATCGGATCTCGTGCTACAGTACCTGGTATGGAGCGGAAACGTGTCTTACAGTTTTATAAGATGAGTTTAGACACTTTGTAACAGAGAGTATGAGTATCTCCCAGTTACACGCGATACAACAGAAGCTGACATCAAACAAAGGAGAGAGATTCGGGCTGGAAGTGCTCTATACACGGATTTGGTAGGTTTTCCATACTTTATTGTAGTAGATCAATCTTGTTGGAGTGGCAATTTTGCAATCTTATTCTGTTCCTTCCAAGCATCGTCCTTGCTTCTATTCTATTCCGGTCTTATCTCCGCCTTTTCTATTTCATTATTAGCTCATTTCATTCATTTATCTTATTTCAGTGCGCTGTCCGAGCTGCCCTCGCAGGTCGAGTCCTCGTTATCGATGGAGTCGAGAGAGCTGAACGAAATGTGCTCCCCATCCTTAATAACCTTCTCGAAAACCGCGAGATGCAGCTGGATGATGGTCGATTTTTAATGCCTGCCGAGAAGTACGACAAACTCTTAAACAATCATTCTACCGAGGAGCTCGAGAAAATGAAATTGGAACGCGTTTCTCCGGACTTCCACGTAATTGCTTTGGGTCTTCCTGTACCAGCCTTCAAGGGCCACAGTTTGGATCCACCGCTTCGATCTCGCTTCCAGTGCCACCATGTACCTTCGCTGAATTTTGAGAATACTCTCAAACTCTGTCAATCTCTTGCACCACGAGTTTCCAGCGACAAGATTACCAATTTAGTCGCTATAGCATACGCCATGAACTCTCAGCGAAATGAAGGTTCTGCTCTGGGTCTGCTGAACTTCCCCATCGACAATCTCCCTCTTCTGGCAAGTATCTGGAATTGCGCCCCTCGATTATCACCATCCCACGTCTTCGAGCTGGCCTACCCGTCTGCTGTTGTCAAGTCATCAGATTCGGAGAAGCAAGTCCTCGATGACTTAAAAAAGAAATTCGACATTACTGGAGCGGAGACACCATTGGATATCAAGGAGATTATCAAGTTGGAAGACGCCAGAACCGTGAAGGTGCAATTGAACGACTCGGAAGTTATCGCGCCTTATGGCGAGGCGCATGAGTCCATTGCTCTGAAAGAACCTTTTGTGAACACTCCTGAACTGGAGCGTCTCCTGGCAGAGATGGCTCTTAGCCATTCAAAGGGCGATTTTTGTATTCTCGGGACAAGAGGATCCGGCAAAACCAAGGCTATCGAAGAATTTGCGAGGCGGTTCGGATACCATACCAATACCGTAATCCTTTACCAGGTATCCCTTCTTCTCGTCCAATATCTGTTAGTTAAACGTTTTCAGGACATGAATAGTCGCGAGCTTGTTCAACAACGTCGAATGCTTCCAAATGGAGACACTATCTGGGAAGACAGCCAACTTGTGGAAAGTGCCAAGAAAGGGCATCTTTGTGTTCTCGACGGTATCGAGAGGGTGCACTGGAGCTCCGTGGAGATGATTGCTTCACTAATTTACCATAGACAGCTTCATTTGCCTGATGGATCCAAGTTGGTTGGTGAGCAACAATTTGAAAAGCTCAAGGAGGTGATGGAGCTTACGGAAAAGGAGCTGAACGAACGGTGAGATTCTAGGCAGATGATGCCACAGTATAACTGACATGTTCTTTCAGAGGTGTCCACAAAATTCCCAACACATTCCGCATTATTGCTACTGGAGACGACAACGCGAAGAAGTGGTTAAACGACCAGACGCTCAGCTTGTTCTTATTCCACCATCTGAAGCCGTTCTCCGTCGCTCAACAAGTCCACATCGTCACACAATTGGTCCCGAATTGCGATAAGCGAGTCGCCAACCAGCTGCTCTCGTTCGTTCACAAATTATCCAACTCCACCGATGCAGGAATCCGTGGCGTCGCAGCATCGTTGTCACTGCGTAAGATCATCAACATTATGGAGCGACACTCTCTCTTCAAGGACCAGGAATGCATACATGACGCAATTAGCCGAGCGGCTCTGAGTAGATTCCTGCCTTCTATTACAAAGACCGCCTTTGAGAGTGCGCTCATCGATGCCGGATTTGCACCGAAGCCCGCTGATCAGAAGACGATGTCCAATTGGAAGCAGAAGCTGATCGACATTGGTGCCAAAAGGAACAACTCGGCGGAGATGCAGACTATGGTTCCGGATATCCTTTTCTACGATAACAAGCAACATCTCCACGTAATGGACGATATGGCTAAGGATTTCCAGCTAGGTCACCACCTTCTGCTCATCGGAAATCAAGGAGTTGGAAAGAATAAGATCACCGATCGGTTCCTACAACTTATCAATCGGCCGAGGCAGTACATGCAGCTCCATCGGTAAACTATTCCCTTAATTCAATTTATGGACGATTCCTTATCTATTATATTTGACTAACTGTTGGACATTTCAGTGATACAACTGTCCAGAGCCTCACGGTTCAGAGCACAGTCGAAAATGGTAAACTGAAGTATGAAGATTCCCCGCTCGTGAAAGCTGTCCGAGAAGGTCTTGTTCTCGTCATTGACGAAGCAGATAAGGCTCCACTTCATGTCATTGCCGTGTTGAAGTCGTTACTCGACTCCGGCGTACTGTATCTCTCCGATGGAAGGCGCATACAGCCTAAGGGCATGGAGGCGTTCGGTGGACATGAGATCGGTAATTTTGCGGTCTTTTTAACTCCTTCTAACGTGTTTTAGAAATTCACCCGGACTTCAGAGTTATAATGCTTGCGAATCGACCCGGCTTCCCCTTCCTTGGGAATGACCTGTTCGGAGTTCTCGGCGATTTATTGTCGGTCCACATCGTCGACAATCCAAGCAGAGCGGAAGAATGCTCCATGTTGAGGAAGTACGGTCCAGGTTTGCGGGAAATATGTCTTTAAAGATCCAAACAATTAATTATCCAGATGTATCGGAAGACAAGCTCAATAAGCTTGTTTCTGCCTTCGACGAACTAAGGATGCTAGCTGACAGTGCGCAGCTGTCATATCCCTACTCAACCAGAGAACTTGTGAATATCGTCAAGCATGTGCAGGTACGATAACTTCAGATATCCGGAGATTTCCCTGCTTCAGATGTTCCCGAACGATCCTCTCGTCAATGTGGTGAAGAACGTCTTCGACTTCGATGCCTTCTCATCAGATGCCATGGAGCAGATCGGAGAAATTTTCCACAAACACGGCATACCTTTGGGTGGGCCTCTATAATTGTTACATCCGTTCTAAAATAAATTGTTGTTCAGGCGTATCACGCACCAATCAAGTGTATTTGAGTGTGAAACATGCGATTCCAAAGATGACTTCATACGGCACCTGGGGCCTAAGGAACAACGTCGTTCCGGTACGAGTGGACGTAGAGAATTACCCGTGTAGGATCTCCTCGCATACCGACGTCTTTGCACCCAAATTCGACTTAGAGACGCGCCACATGCGATCGACGTTCTTCAGTGAACAGGTACTAAAGATAAGCGCTATTGATGAGATTACGGTAATTTAGGAGCAAATGTGGCAACTGCCCCTTCTTGATGTGAACATTTGTTCGGATGTGGTTGCTTCTAACGATAGTGAAAATCCTTTCATCGCCGTGGCTACCGTAAACCCTCCAATTCTGTATCACATTTCGGACCCGAATCTTCCCTACGTGCACGAAATTGACCTTACCTCCTACTTCCCCTACCCCGCTGGTAGTGTCCGACCACGAGTGAAGCTCTGTAACATTGGGAACGGAAATCTTCTGGTCCATGAGGAGAACAGCGACTCGCTTCTTCTGGTGAACCCCTCGGTGAATTCCGTCGATATAGTCAGTATGAACAACGAGATTGCGATGTTGTCCTCAGTGAAGAAGAGTTTTCGAAGCGTGAAGAAGCAATTCGTCGATTCGAACAAGTACATGAGGATGATCGAAGCTCCAAAGCCGCTGTTCTTCGAAAGAGGTGGGAACGTGATAAAGCTGCTGAATCCGGAATCTATGGATGTCACGCAGCTGACCCTGCCGGAGAACGTAGCGATGGAGAGTGTGATGCCGATTACCGATGAACGGTTCCTAATCAGGACCAAGGAGGATAAAAGGTGATCTTGCTCCCATTTTCTCTTTGGCTCTTGGGGCTCCATTCTCTTGCCTTCTTACCTCATTTTCTTCCAGATTTGCGTACTATCTTCTGGAGACGAAACCGGACGGTTCGGCGCTGCTGCGAGAGACTGAAGTACCCGAAGAGTTCCCTGACGACCTTCTCAACTCCTTAAAGGAAGGCGAAAATCGATACTTCCAGTCCGACAAGCACTACATCGTGAAGACTGACATGTTCCCTGACACCCTGACGGAAGGCTCCATTCTTGCTTCAAAACGTCGAAACGGAAAGATGGTCGATAATAGGAAACCGTTTTATGCGAATGCCGAAGCTCAACGACATGTGCATCCACAGAAGGAGTTTTGCGTTCTGGATGGAGGCCTCGTAGTCCGGGGCTTGACAAATTATAACACTCCTGAAGAGGCACTGCCTAAAAGTATGTTCCTTGTGCCTCTATAGGGATTATCTAACGAATTTTAGATGTCCCCGTTGCCTCAGTTGGCGGATTCATCGAGATGGTCGACCCGAAGAACAACACCGTGCAGTATGTGCCGGTCCCTATGCCGAAATACCGTACCTACCATCACAACTGGGTGTCAACGATTACGCGTGCACCGTTCGTCATTGTCCCATTTGGCAAACACGCCGTGTTGACGTGTGATACATCAGGAGGAATCAGGAAGTGGGAGCTGCAAGAGGTGAGCCATGAAGATTCGATCTTATCAGATCCAACAAGTTCTTCTTTTTGAAAACATCGTCCGTTTGTGGAGCCTTCTGGGCTACCATAACCAGTGCCCATATGTAAGATTCGGTGTTTAGGGTGCGATAACGAAGTCTTATGGTGACTGGCAGCGCATGTTCGGAGAAGAGGATCCTAATCTTCGCGTGGAATACGAAAAATCCGAGACTGACTTCGACCCTTCGAAGTTGGATTCTCCGAAGATCGGAAAATTTGATCCAGATAACACTCCACACGTTGGAGGGAACACATGGGCTGGCGGCACCGGAGGCTACAACACCGCCGGCCTTGGAGGCGTCGGAGGACCGTTCCGCTTGGACGCCGGCCACGACGTCCATCAGATGGCGCAGAGTGCGAAGGACCAAGTGCCGGAGCATATCCTCAAGAAGGCGCGCGAGGTTGCTAAAGCGGAGTATAAGAAAAGACTGAAGGAGATCGACATGAGCGAATACGACGCCGATGCGTACAAGCAGCTCTACAGTAAGATCGAGCGACAAGCGACCGTTCTGAAGAACGTTATCGACTCACTCGAGGCAAAAGAGAAGGAGCGCCAGTGGGTGAAGCACCAGATGAGCGGAGACTTCGACGACGGCAAGCTAATCGAGGGAATGACAGGCGAGAAGGCGATCTACCGTAGGCGACTCGATGTTCCACCGGAGCCTGGAAGTGATCAGAAGAAGCCGAAGAGACTGCGCCTTTGCTTCGACGTCTCTGGATCCATGTACCGTTTCAATGGATACGATAATCGGCTTCAGCGATCGATGGAGTCCGCACTTCTTTGCATGGAAGCTCTTCACGGAAAGGAAGAGAAAATTCAGGTACATCTCCGATTCTCCATACCTTAGGAGTAACTTCTTTTTAGTACGACCTCGTTGGGCATTCTGGAGACGGGCCAGAATATCCCTTCGCCTACAAGGAGAATCCACCCAAGAATGAGAAAGAGCGCCTGGACATTCTAAAGAAGATGCTGGCCCACGCGCAGTACTGTATCAGCGGTGATTATACACTGGAGGCGCTCGATCAAGCCATACGGGTCTTGGCGAAGGAGAGCGACGTGGACGAGCGCTTCGTCATCGCAATTTCCGACGCTAATCTGGACAGATACGGTATCCGTCCCAAGGATGTGGCGAAGATATTGGAGCGGGAAGAGACCGTAAATGCGTTCATCATTTTTATTGGATCTCTAGGAGAGCAGGCTACAAGGTATTACCGTATCCGAATCTCATTCATTCCGATTCTTTATTAGGCTCCAACGCGCGCTCCCTCCCGGAAAAGCTTTCGTCGCAGCGGACACCAGTCAAGTCCCCCAAATCATGCAGAGTATCTTCTCTTCCACGTTGATCAAATGATTTTATTAAATATATAATATCTACATAGGTCATCATTCATCAGCGACTATTTTACTTGTCTCCTGCATCTGTAGTGACTCCGTCGGCAGCTGCTTTTCCTCCTCCTCCTCCTCTTGGAGGTTCAGTCCCTTCGCGTGGACCCACACGTACACATCTGCGACCAAGGCCACGAGGCGAATGCACACGTAGAGAAGGTGCATCTTCACTCGAATCACGTCGGTGTCGTAGATGTTGCATGCTCCTCGTTTGCCGCCACAGGTCCTCTCCCAGAGGAGACACGCGCTGTCAACGAGTGCTCCCCACACGACGGGAGATGGGAGTGTGCCAAAGAGGGAGATGAGGAATGCTTGGAGGCCTAAGCCTATGGAGCGGGTTGCTGGCGGCACGGACCTGGGAGGGCTGATTTTGTGGCCAAAGAGGTGCGCCTTACCTTAAGAGGATCATGATGTGCGGGACCATTCCAAGGCCGGAACAGAAGGCGGAGAATGCTGAGAAAGCGAAGAAGAGGAAGGTCATCGTGGAGCAATCGTCCTGGCAGTTGCTCTTGCTAACGGTGCGCAGTTCGTTGGCGACACAGTCGCAGTTGGTGAAAACCTAAAAAGGGGATGTATTTATATATCTGCCACACCGTACGGTAAGAAGAAGGTGGCTGTTTCAGGTGGGTCGGTAGTAGGGATGCAAGCGGTTCCGGTTCCGGTTTTTTTATAGGAACTTGGCGATGACGAGCTGTCACTGAGAAGAAGCTCTCAATATTGAAGAAAGAAATTACAAAAATTGCTCTTTCTTCATCAAAATTTGAAAATCTTTAACATAAAAGGTGGGCCTGAACAATAATAAATAGAACCATTTTATTGTATTAAACTCATTGATTTTTACCCTTCCGGTTTCCGGTTCCGGCCTCCGGTTTTTTTCTATTCCGGTTGCATCCCTAGTCGGTAGGGTTTTTTGTGTTAAAACACGTTTCCATCTCTGCTTTTGGATGTTCAGCTTTTCGAGAGCGAAAAGTATTAACTTCGCCCGGTGGAGCCCTTAGCAAAGACCAACCATATCATAGGTATCAGCGTTCTTAACATTAACGTCTCGGCATCCTGCATGACAAGGCGAGTAAAAGGCATTTCCTTCGGAGTCACAAACTGGATACAGAGACGCTTCTTCACACCCACAGCCGTCGTTGCAGGAATTCGTGAAATTGAATGCCGACTGCCTAGAAATCAGAGATTCTTTTGGATACATATACTGCCCCTCTTACCTTCCCATTTCACCTACTTGGCTCACAACCGATTTGCAACCAAGGAAGCCTTTTGTTCCAAATCCCATCAAGTTCAAGACCGACAATACGACAATGAACATCGCGGCTTGACGACCATTTAGCTTGGATACGCGAGTGAAAATACCGCCTAAAACGGTCCCCGCAGCAAACATCAGCGTCATACAAAGGGCTAAAGCAAATCGTCCTCAATACCACACAAATCTCTCTAAAAATATGCTTACCTACATAGGTCGTCGCCTTAAACAGCGGGAGTCCATAATGAAGACTCAAATACTTTGTCACGAACGTCTTGTATCCTCTAAAGGCAAACATATCCAGCACTCTTGCTATAACCGATCCCAAGAAGACCTTCGAGGCCAAGACTTCTCGGTAGTTGGCCATAAAAGTCACCTTCTCCTTGCCACTTTCGCTTGCTCGGTGCTTGTCAAAGAACTTCAGACTTGGCTGATTTGGGCTCACTTTGGATCTAAAATCTACTCCATAATCTCAGCCGTCTTTCCAACACATACCCTTTACGTGGGAAGAAACACAGAAGGAGGGACGGTATGATTCCTAGCGTTCCAACAAGAAGGTAACCGAACCACCAGGCACCAATCCAAGTCGGATCTGTTGGCGATAATCCATGAGGTGGTTTGGCTAAAGCAAGACTGTTAAGAAGTCCTTATAGATCGGAAAAGCCAACCAGGAAAGCTGTAGTACATGTGATTGGCGATGCTACCAACCAAGAATCCACAGATTGGGCCCATGATGCGAACGAGGGTGATCCCACCAAAATACAACGAGGTACTTTTGGCTTTCACGTTATCGTCGATGAGGGGCATCCCCAGACTCCAAGAAGTGCTCTTTCCAACGCCGAGCAGAACGAGCGCTGTGAAGATGATGACAAAAGGACCGAAGTTGGACTGCTTCTTCTCGCATTTCAAGTCCTACAGTAGATAAAATTTACAGAGAAAATTGAAGGGTGGTGCACCTTAACCGTCGTTCTCAGATCATTCACAACCTTGCCGCAGAAGCTGAAGGGTGCGATAGCTGCGCGACGGGTGATGGCTAGGTCATTCTCCGTGTTGTTGGCGCGGTGATGAGCATAGAGGGAGAGTGCGTTGATGAGAGGACGCTCTCCTTCTGATCCGTTTAGAAAGCCTTTGATGTGGGACAGAACCTAGAAAATGAAGTGCCATGAAGCGTTACGAGTCCCGGAGTGTTAGCAGAATCCAAGATTCTTCCCAAAACCACTCAAATAGGCATTCCCAAAGAGACGTAGCCCCAAAATTGGAGCTCGCCAGAGCGGATCAAATAGATTTAACGTCGAAACGCCAAGAACAGCCAACTAGCATTGATTACCACCGCCGAGGCGCCTCCAGGAAAGAATCCAGGACTCAAAAGTCCTAAAGTTCTATAGTACTGCATATATGTTCCAAACGGGGCTTACAGAGGCTTACGAGATATAAAGCTCCACTTTGCTCGACCTTCTATGAAGATTTATACCCTTGAAACACGTTTTAAGATTTATACCCGTTTTTATTGTCCTTTCTTATTTTTATTATTGTCGTTTTTTATTAAAATTTACTGTCCCATTATTATTTTTCGGAAGTTCCTACGAGCAGTTGGTGTACGGTAATGCATCTGTTTTTCGCCATTTTCTCTGATCTGCATCACTCGAACAGCAAACCTCAGCGAAACCGTCGTTTATCTAATTTTCTCACTTCGATCGGCATCCTCCCGTAACGGTCAAACCTTTAAAAACAACAAACCTGTCTCATCACGGGTTGATCGATAGTGTAAAGACCGCGGGTTGACTTGTTGTCGTGCTCCTCGTAGCCCGTAGGCGCGAAATCGCGCTTAGCGGTGTGTTTCAGGGCGTCAAATTGAACCACTTTTTCTAGAAGTCGCATCTTCAGGTCGTTGGGAATTCCGTCAGAGATGGGCGTAAAATTCAAGTAGTCGTTGATTGAGGCTTTGTTGTCTAAGAGTTCCGATGGTGGCTCTAGTTTTTTCTATAAAACTTCATTGTAAGAAGATTTGGGGCACAATAAGAACCTGAATATTGGTAACGTTGAGATAGGGAACTCGTACAGGAAACAAGAAGTTCGGGGTTGAGATCATAATGCAGCAGAGAGAGACAAGTAGCGTGCCAGTGCCGATCCATTTGGCCCTGTTACCTTTCGACCCGAAGTAGGAGATAAATATTACTGTAGGAATGTAGCCAATATCGCCTGAAACACGAGATGGACATTAGCATGGGTATTGTAAAGAACGTTAGTGCTGGAATTATTCCTATGTGACAAAGATCAAGCGAATTTCATTGCTACTTTGACTACTCCCTTTCTCCTTTGTTCGTTCTCTCCGTTAAGTGTATAAAGTAGGTGAAAATATCGTCTGATCGGTCCCCCATTGTTCTAGCGCTCAATAACGCGTTCTTCAGTCACTATCAGGTGTTGACTGCAGTTGTTTTGAACAACGATACGCCACTGAAGACTCGTGCGTCATATTACAGTTTAGGAGCTGTTAGTTCTTCCATTAAGAACGAAAGAGTTTTTTTCGGTGCCAGTGCAAAAGGGTTATTCAGGCATGAACACTGCGATCTTCAATGATCCTCGAAGGATGTGCGCGGAGCAAATTCCGGTCAAGGAGCGTTCGCGCAACTATTTAAAGATTGATGCTGATCAGTGGTCAACGCGTTCTCCGATGGAAATGAATCAGAAAGTCGTTAAAGCCTGCATAAGAGGATAAAGGGCTCACAGAGTATCTAATAAGGTGAAGCCAAAGTGCCTCCTTGGAGCTAAGCGTTAGATTGTATGTCCATAATTAACGTGAATCCAAGAAGGAAGAAGAAACTTACTGGCACTGACCATGAACCCGGTCAGTTTACTGGGTATATGGAATTGGCGCTCGATGCTCTGAATAACGGAAATCATGTAAGTGTGGCCTATCTCCTGGAGGAAGAAGGCCAGGGCGAACACCCCAATAAACACAGTAAATCTGTCGATCATGGTTGCAGTAGGCCTGAAGACAGAGAGCAATTCTTCCGGACGACGGCGAGGAAAATTTGGGATTCCGCGTTCTAATGAGAGTCGGCTGCTGTGCACCACTGGGAGAACACGTTCTTCTTCTTCTCCTTGTTTGCTTTTTGCAGCACCATAGATCGTCGGCGGCGTGAAGACGGCGAAAGTCGCCAGCGGAAGGTTTTGTACCCAGCGTATTGTCAGCCCTCCCCCTTCGATTCGACGTCATTAGTTGGGCAAAGAGAGTGGGAAACGACGTGGCTGGCGGGAAAACGAGAAGCTTTGCGTCGGGTGGGTGGGAAACAATATGATATTTTGGGAAATGAAGTTTCAATTGAGCGAGAAAACTCATTTTCACGAAGGAAACTTTGACCATTGAAATGTTGGAACTAGGAACAGGATCTGCATAAAGCGTAGACGCTGTCCTTTGGAGAGCTGCGCTGATTGGAATGTTGCATCTTACTCGGTCAATGCATAGACGGAGGAAACGAGTTTTCTGTAATGACAGGTGTAAATGTGGTCAAAAGGAAATGCTTTGAAAACATCACTTCAGTTAGCGTTTCATTCAGAATCCAGGTTCCTTCTAACGGAAACATTTTGATGTTTCGATGAATCCAAAAATGTTGCCTTTTGTGTACAATCAACTTCTAACTCTATATGAGTTGAAATCCACTGATAAACAGTACGGATGCCTGTTAAATGTCTTTTTTACCGTATCAATATGTATAGCACAAAGATTATAGCCGTTTGCTAAGCCGGTGTAAGCCGGTTTTAAGAAGAAGGAGTTGATTAGCCGCCAATTTACGATTAAAGATGAGTCACTGTTTGACAACTGCCGATTGGACGAAGCCGTTCTACCGAACTGGGTCGCAGTTAGCCGGTTGGTGTATCCGTTTAAGTCTTTAGAAATAATTGGGCACAGTAAACAGAACAAGTCAGCGATGACACATTGCTGGAATTTTAGACACCTCAGAGGGTCTCCAGAATTCTAGGTTGAGTGTTTCTTGCTTCTAAAATTATTGAAGAAAACTATGGTTAAGCTTTTTACCAAGATTTAATCTTTGTCAAAAGCATGATGTCTCCAAAGAGTCGCCAGAATTCTAAATTGAGTGAGTCTTGCTTCTAACCTGCGACCGTCGAGCAGAAAACGGTAAGTACGTTAGTTCTTTGGCTTCAGTGCGGTTTTCCAATGAATTTCAACCAGCTAAAAGTTGGAAGGCTTCCAGGAGACCTTTCAAAACTGCAACAAATCTGAACCGGGAGCGAATTGTAAGACCAACGACCATAACGTTACGGTTTCCCGTTTCCCGGCTCGAATGGCTCTTAACTAGGATAAATCCAAATGCGGTTCAATTTCATCGCAAACCTACGGATATAACTCGTTTTTACGATCCGCCGCACTGACATTCCCCATCTTTCTTATCTTTGACCGCCATCTCCACAAATCATACTACCGTTTATTGTCGATTGCAACGAGATATCATTATATGCAAACACAAGTGAATAGACCGATGGCAAGGCACAGAAATGCGTTAAACTGTACATAAATTACGATCTGAATTCCTACACGTATCATGAATGTTTGGTTTTTTCTTGGAGCGGAATCGTCGGCTCCACCTTCTCCACGTCGTCTTCGTCGTCATCGAGAATGTTTAGGCCCTTGGCGTGATAGAGCACGTATAGGTCCGTGAACATGGCCACGATGCGGATGGCCACGTAGATGACGTGCATCTTCACTCTTAAGATGTCCGGGTCGTAGATGCTGCACGCGCCTTTTCGTCCTGAACACGAGCGATCCCACACGAGGCACGCGCTGTCGATGATGGCGCCCCAGATGACGGGCGAGGGAAGAGTGCCGAAAAGACTGACGAGGAAACCCTGCAGCCCGAGGGCGATGGAGCGAGTAGCTGGTGGCACGGACCTAAATGGGGATGGTAGAGGGAGAAGGAGAGAAGACGGTACCTTATGAGGATCATCATTCCGGGTACGACACCTGTTCCCGCGACGAAAGCGCCACAGATGACACTCAAGAAGAAGAGAACAATCATCATGGAGCAGTCATCTTTGCAGAAGTTCTTGTTCACAATTCCAGAGCCATCGCTGACGCATTGGCAGTTGGCGAACTCCTGAAAGTCCGCACTTTTTATAGGGTTGTTCCAGAGTAGAAGATATGCAATTTCTATATGATATGATATGTTGGTGCCACGTGATATTTGTATCTAATGTAAATCCATTAAAAAAGTTGTTCGAACTCTACAAAAAGGGTCGGTCAAGTAGTGTTAGGGCTCCTTCAAGTAGTGTCAGAGAACTGATCCAGTTTTAGACGATTCTTTTCTTTTTAGACGATAGTTTTCCGAAAAGTTATCGCGTCACAGTTTCGCCGGCGCACCTAGAATATTTTCCTGTATACCTTCCGACAATAAAAATCCATTTGGCGCCCGAGAAATTTAGGGATTAGAGTCCTGCCAAAATTACTAATATCCTCGACCGTTTGTTCAAAAACAATCGTGTCGAAAGGCAGATGAGGAAAGTTACGTCACGTGACGCACATCTGCCTGGCTTTAAATAAAGAAGATTAGATACAGTATGTATAAATAAAGGCGATTATCTAGAGAATCTCTCGATAAGATTCTACGAAAAGGGGCGTCCGATTGTGAGCTTTATACATATTAGCGTATCGGTGTTTTTCCTAAGATCTCCGAATTAAGCGAGGGTTAAGGTATATTTGAAGTTTCTTTTTGCCAATTTTTGAGTCACTACTACATACTAATCTTACCAGTTCATAAGAGTTAATGTCCTTAACGATGACATCACGACAACCAGCATGGCAGGGCGAAAAATAGGCATATCCTCTAGAATCGCACACTGGGTAGAGTTGAGCATTGTCGCACCCACATTCGGCGTTGCAGGTCTGGGTGTAGTTGAAGTTAAAAGCCCTGAACGCGTTATTTTAGCCATATATCCATTAGAACGCTGACTATCGTACCTTCCGTTGGCTCCAACGCTGTTTACAATGGAACTACAGCCAAGGAACGTCTTGGTAAAGAAGATGACGAAATTGAGGGTCGAAACAAAAAACACGAAGAAGGCGACCTTTCGGCCGTTCATTCTCGTCCAGCGCGTCAGGAGACCACCGGCTACAGTACCCATGGCGAAGCCGAACACACCAAAAGCAGCTAAAGCACGCAATTTTTTATGAACTAAACAATAAACTAGTCTCACCCATGTAGAGATGGACCTTGTATTGGGGTATTCCATAGTGGTTCTCCAGGTACTTGGGCAAGAACACCATGTACCCCTTGAACGCCAGAATATCGAGAACTCGTCCGGCAACTGACCCAAGGTAAACCTTCGATCTCACCACTTCATAGTACGACTTTCGGAATTTTTGAATCCTCGTCAGCCCACTTTCTTCTTCCTCGCAAGTGTCCTTGTGTTTGTCAAAGAACGACAGCTCCTTCTTCATCGTCTTTGGGCTAGAGTCGTCCTGCTCAGGCGCGATCTTCGTTCTACGACAATACATAAACCCTTTCTAGAATTTCACATCATTACCCTGTAGCTGGGAAGAAGAACAAGATGAGCGAAGGGACGATGGTAAGCAATCCAATAATTACATATCCGGACCACCAGGCACCGATCCAGGTGGGATCCTTCGGCGTGAGACCCGGAGGAGGGGCAGCTGAACAGTGGTGATCTTATTCTGGCCAGGAAGATGGGTCATACCTGGATAGGCATAGTAGAGTTTGTTGGCAAAACTACCGACTAGGAAGCCACAGATAGGTCCAAGGATCCGAATGAAGGAGATTCCAGCAAAGTAGACGGGCATGCTCTTTCTCTTCACGTTGTCGTCAATAAGAGGAACGCCAAGACACCAGGGCATACTTCTGCCCACACCGAGGAACAGCAGCGCTGTGAAGATGATCACAAACGGTCCCATGTTTGATCCTTCCCGGCGGCATTTTAGGTCCTACAGTGAAGGATAGGAAACGGCGCGGTTGGGTGAGGAGTTACATTGACGACTGAACGGAGGTCGTTCACCAATCTGCCACAAAAGCTGAAGGGCGCTATCGCAGCGCGTCGGGTGATGGCCACGTCGGACTCTGAGTTGTTCGCTCGATGATGGGCGTACAAGGTGAGCAGGTTGATAAGGGATTCTTGACCTTCGGTGCCGTTCAGAATGCCGTCGACGTGCTTCATTATCTGAAGTGTAAGAAATGGGAAACCATCCAGAGTTGGGCACCATTAAGTGTCTTGAGGGGAAAGTTTAATTTAAAGTTTAAATAGAACTGAATTTAGCAGCGTTTATATTCTTTTAAGCTATATTTAGCTACGTTTATAAGCTATATTCTCTATCGTTGGACAGATAGTACGAGATATGATTGTCCATCGGAGAACCTAAGCCTACCTGAACAATAAGAGGTTCATCCAGCACATAAAGTCCAAACTCCGGCTGCACCGTCCTATTCTTATGATCTTCTCCAAGCGCACCAACTATACTCCTCGCAAATCTCTGCTTGTCATCCTTACTGTACAGCCCGGCCACTTTCTCAAGCAGCTTCTGCCTGATGAGAACAGGAATCCTATCGGCTATAGGAGGATAGCTCATGAAGTGGTTGAGGGTCACATTATTTTGGAAGAGGGCGGGTGATGGCATTAGGCTGCTCTAGAACTATCGGTACATCTTATCTCATCGCATGGACTGTTTACCTGTAGTTTAGTAAGGTTTAGAACAGGCGCCGCTACAGGAAATATGAAATTAGGCGTGGAAATGAGAAGATGACAGCAGGCAATAAGGAACGTGCCCGCGCCGATCCATTTCGCTCTGTTGCCTTTAGAGCCGAAATACGAGATGAATATTACGGTGGGAATGTAACCGATGTCACCTGAAGTGGCATATGTCGATGGGAAATCTGGGCGGAAACTTACTTGCACTGACCATGAAACCAGTCAGTTTACTGGGAATTTGGAATTGTCGTTCGATGCTCTGAATGGCGGACACCATGTAGGTGCCACCGATGGCCTCGAGATAGTAGACGACGGCGAACACAAAAATAAATACGTATAACCGGTCTATCATCTCTGTAATTTGAAGACAATCAGCACAGGGAGAAGAAAGGGAAGTAGGGGATAACGAGAGAGAGAGCTCGCAATTGAAGGAATCCATGACACACATTCGTTTAGGGTGGAATATTTCACAGCTTAATTGAGTACCATACACATAAATCCCTCCGATTTTAACGCAAAGGCTTCTTTAAGTGGAATACACGTTCGCGCCTTATGTCTACAAGTAAGTGGAGATAAAACATTTTTCCAATGGTCTTATAGCCTGCAAGAGACTGTAAAAACCATTGCTTCGTTAACTTTAATGTTTTCATTGCAAGCTCATGACTCAAATAGTTTGGAATTCCGCAATGAGCACAATGACTCATTCATCTTTTGGCTGCAATGATTTCACTGACCAAGCAACTATCAGAAGCGTCCTCCGACGATTGAGCTGGCTCCAGGCTCGATTTTTAAGACAACCCTAGGGCAAAGCCGGCATCACAACTTGTTAATGTGCCCAGCCCTCGATCTTGTGGTTCAAGATTAAATGATTAGGATCATAAAGGATCATAAGATTAACGGTTTTGAAGGATTAAAACACACGGCGTAATCAGCAAAGTGTTACTTTTTGTTAGTATTTGAATATTATTAGGTAAGCAGTTACCAAGTAGTTTTTGGGCGAATTATGTACACGCAAAAAGAACGGAATTCATTCAGCTAGGCTTTATCGTCTACGAACGGAAGAGCGTAAAAACGTTTATATACAAAAAGATGATGTTCGAAAATTGCTTTACACTGCGCGTACATTTGCGGTGTAATCAAACTACTAATTGAATGAGCTCGAGAAACAAATGAGAAATTGCGCCGAAGAAGCAAATTAATAATCCGTAGAAGGTGATAATCTACAAACCCCACATTTACAATTGATATACACTGAAATAAGGGACAATTAGCCCCTAAGCGGTTCTTCACAACCAGACAATTCCTTTCCGAAAAAGGTCATTTTTCTACGTGCGAACAAAAGTTAACTTTTCACAAAATGAGGTCGAAGTCGCGCCGCAAACACACAAAACCAGTCACACAGAATTAGGGTTCATCCGGTTACCGCACACCGCGAAAGAGTTTCTTCACCGCCTCTAAGGGTCAAAAAGGGGCGACGTAAGTGGGAAGGCGGTGATAAGATGATGGCGCGCACTGACTTATACTGTCTTCATTCTGCGCGATCGAACCGACCCGACAGTCCGGCGAGTAATTGACACAATTACAACGCCGCTGACGGTCACCTGGGTTGCGGGAAAAGAGTGCGGAAGGACGACGAAGGCGAAAGTGAATGAACCGGGTTAAGGTTGCGCCAAAAACGTTGGTATATTCCACCTGGAAAACGGAAGGTGGGGGAGGGGATTTCCATGTAATTTGTAAACAATGAACAGTCCATCTCCACATAAGTAGGAACAAAAACAAATCGTTTTCTGCCTGCCACAAAAGCGGATGGAATCGAAAACATGTTTCTCCTTCTCATTGTCAGCGCGGTTCTCAACAGTATGAACACAAATATCTGCCGGTGCAATATGTAAACCCTATTGAAGAGATATCAGTTATGAAATGGGGACGTAAATAAACAGGGACGTTTACCCATTCTGAAATACTGAGTAAGTCAGCAGTAGAAAGTTCCTTAAGCAATTCAAGGAAAGACGATCTTTCTGGGCACTGAAAATACTGTGTGAAATAGCGAAAAGGTTTCGACCAATGAGCCAGTAAAACAAGTTCAGTGGACCACTTCTAACGCAACGTTAAACTAAGCGCAACCAAATATGAACAAAAAGTGTGAACCACACATTGTCCAGCGCATTTACAAAGGAGCAAAGTGCAGCGAGAAAACGCAAGATAGAGAGAGCTAAGTCTACGTAGTTCGTTCAGCAAATATGTTACCGGAAATGTATTATTCACGGAAGCAAAAGATGAAAACAGGGTCCTGTTTTCCTGTATTGCTGTGCAGATAAGCGGCGGCGAAAGGAGACCGACAACAAGGAGTAGTATTTTTTCCAGTTCCTTAGAATAGAAGTAGATCGACCAGATTGCAGTGACAAAAAACGATGAAGCACAAACAGAATCACTCTAGTTGTTTCCCGCAAGGGCGCTGCACTGTACTTGGGTAACGAAACCCAAACCCACCTTAACTCCAAACAAGAACCGGAATATATCAGTTCTTCATCTCGCTGGACTATCAATGATCTGCACCACAAAGCCGAAGGCAACATTTGAAAGGGTAAAGGTCGCTGCACGTCAGCGGCAATGGAAAGTGACCTTAAAGGTTTTACGAAACATCACTGCTGACGCCGTGCCCTTCACTTGCGTGTCTGCATTCCTTTATTTAGTTTCACTTAATATAGAGCAAGCTCTCCATTCTTAGCGGCGGTTCCTACTTAAACGTCTTTGAGCACACTTAGCTTTCCATCTTTATGGATATTGAAACTGTACTAGCAAATGTCTCCTTTCATGGTAGCGACAATAGCAGGCAGGACAGGTTCATGAGACTAATTCGACCTACTTTAAAGCCAGAATAAGAGCGGACAGGCAATATACAACAGATAAATCCAAACAACTACCTATCGTCACGAGTAGCTGATCTTTCAAGAGGATCGCTTTAGCGCTAAGCCGGAAGAGTCGGAGTGACCGCAGGCGGGTCACAAAACGAAGAGTCAACAAAAGCCAACACAGAGGGGAGCAAAGCACTGAAAAATACGATAGCCTCCGCGTTGTTAATCAAAGGACATAGGAAAACCAGTACACGTTTGCCTTCAATCGTTCGCCGAACACATACTTCTGGAAGGATCAATTTGGTGAAAGGAAGGGGACGATTTAGGGGGAAAAATTTCTAGATGCTGGAAATTCGTTAATGTTTAACGCCTTATCCTCAAAATATATGTGCTAATACGGAATGCAGACCACTTGAATGACACAAAATAGTCCAGAGAAAGAAAGCACCTTTTTGTTCCTTTTAAATGCATTAGCCTAATCGAAGCTAAAAGAAAAAAACATGATAAAAAAATTTTAGAAAAATAGATTTCCAATTAGGTCTTAGTAGCGTGATGACGCATAAAACATAATTTCTTCCTAAACACTTCCGTCCAGTGGGAAGTAGTCGAAATAAAAATAAGCGTGATACTAAGAAAGCTGGTTGCTGTACTTGGCTACGTGTCCTTTGAAGTTTCTTTCGGGAAATGCCTGTAAAAACCGTTTTACGTCATCAAGAAATAGATGACCAAAAATCGTTTGTATTAGGAAGTAAAAGAAATATTTTCTATGTGCCTCCTTCGGAAATAATTTCAGAAAGATCTTCCGAAATCTATCTCAGAGTTTTTATGTAAAAACAAAGACACACGAGCACTTGCAGTCACGGCCCAATAGCGAATCCTTTGTACGCGGTTCGTCGAACATTGAAGAACAAGAGCTCGCCCGGAGTGATGCTGAACATCTGCACAAATGAAAACATGTTCGCTAAACACCTTTCCTTTCACAGTCGTCGAAGTGGAGCTGAGCCGAAAAACAGGCCTCTCCGAAAGGAAAACGTTACTATATTCAGTTTATCATGGAATCATAGGGAAGCATGTGTAAAGTTAAAAATGAATATGACGCACGACATAACATATTAAGACGCTGGGAGATGTGATTCCGTTAATTCTGAAATTTAAAAATTTAATATTGCTATCCAGCGACCTATCTCTCGCAAACTCTCCGAGTAAGCAAGCACTTTTGCCCTAATGGAACATTCTCAATCGCACAGAAAGGAAAAACACAGATCACAAGCAGCGACGTGGTAGTACAAGAGAGAGTGTAGACGACAGCTTAACTGCCGGAGTGGCAAAAACCTGATTTCAGAGAACATCTTGGTACCTCACACATCTTTTGACATAAACACGTCCGAAATGGACGGAACCTCAATATGATCGAAACACGGAAGTTTTAAATAACAAACACGAAACCTATGCGAGGGCGTCGAGGCCCCTTGGTAACAAGCGAGGACACCCTTTAGGCAAGCAGGCCACATTATAATCATTTTAATCGATTTTCTGTAAACTACAGAAAAGGAGCTTCAGTTTTGCGAGTCATATCACTTAAAACCTTTCTGATAAAACGATTTCAGAATCGTTTCAGCGCGCACAGTTAACAACAATAGTTCCACTCCATTGTTTTTCACGAACGACGTTGGTCAGCTGAATATATGGACGGAAACGGGTTTTGCTGGTGGCCTTCTCCGTGGCTGCATCGTCGGAAAGACGTCGATCGAACCAATTACCGCTTATCTTCAATGTTCTCTTTCGGAATCTTTGAAAACAGGACATGTGTAAGAGCGGAGTTTTCTAATGCTTTCTTATCGGCTATAAATACTTGGCAAAGGTGTTTTTGAGCAACAAAATAAAGGAGAACTATGAGTTGAGATGCACCTTTATGAAGACAATGCTGCGAGAAGTCAGACGATGGTCCGATGAAACATATCTCTGGACTCCAACAGCCGATTATCCCACAGCTAAGAGGCCTCTAGGACATCCACGAACCAGATGGGAAGATGATTGGAAGAAGATAAGCAGAAATTGGAGACACTGGACAGCTGAAGACTGGGATCATATTAAGTGTGCTTACGTTCGATGTGAATGAACCGATATAAGCGAATAAATGTTAAATGTTAAAATGCACCTTTATATCAGGTGCTCTGTCCTCTCTTCAAGGGAGATCCTTGAGAAGTGGCATTCACTGATCTCGTGGTGTAGTGGTTATCACATCTGTCTAACACACAGAAGGCCGGCGGTTCGAGCCCGCCCGAGATCAAATCTTTTTTCAACAAAAAGGAAGCTTTATTCAAGATGCACCCAGTCGTGTTGCTTTACTTATCAGATAGGTCTCTTTCCATACTAATTTTTGCGCTGTTTAATCGTGTAGCCGTTCTTTATCACCATGGATTTAATGTTTAGGAGGACAGGCGATTGCTTTCCATGAAAATTTCCCAGGTACTTCCAACAATTGATGCATTGAAATAAGATTCCTAAAAGTTCAAGATCCGCCATAGAACGTTTCACTAACATGGGACCTCTTCTAGTCATCGTTAGTCAAATAGCGATGGCCTTTGGTGGCGATCTTTGCTGCACACTCGTTCCTGCTAGTAATTGAGGCTTACTCAGCTGAGTAAGCTGAGTAAGCTATAATATATGTGGCATAATAAACGGCTTCTTGTTGTTTTGTCATTTCCATTTCCTTGATCAAAGAACCACGACAATAGCGTGGAGCAACATCCGCCTGCAAACCTCCGCTGAGCTCTTTTACTCTCTTTTAATAAAAACTAATAGTTCTTATTCCGTAGAGATTTCTCAGACCTTTCGTTAGGAATGGCTTGCAAGCACCACTGATCTGCATCAGAATTCTCTTTGAAACCCGATCTTCGCTTCTACGACTTAATCCAGCTGAATGAATAACCACGCCTTACCTGAAGACATCGCGACCAAAGCTCTAGAAACGGCGATTTTTGTTTTCCCACGGAGCATTCTCTCCATCTACCTGTCAAAATGACTGGAAATTTGTTGAATTGGCGCTACCACGACTACAGATCCATGTGGATACGTGGACAGTATGCCGCGGGTTGTTTCCACCTTCTCCCAACGTTTGTCTTCTATACATGTATATGCTAAAATATCGAATTCTGTATTTTAAAAGGTCAAGTAAGTATTATTCACTGCGCGATAGTGTAGCAAAATGGACTAGGGCACAGTGTGTGAGCCTATGACGCGAAATGTTCCTCGCTCAGAAACCTAAAAGTGTTTGTACTTCGGATGACTATTTCACTTGAGAAATCTTGAGGATCGTTTATTTGGGAAATTTCATCTGTTTTGTCCTAAAGGCTGACCCTTCTAGGCATAGACTACTCTTTCTAACTCTGTCTCATAAACGTCGAGACGTGACAATATTTAAGCGAAGTCGGAGGAAAAACATTTCCTACTCAATCCCAACCGTTAAAGAATGGAAAGAAGAAAGACAAATGGAGATATTTCCGACGCTTTTATCTTCTGTTTTAATTTAAGTCATTTGTGTCAAGGTTTCATATTACAATGTTTTGATGAGAGGGGGTGAATTAAACCAATTCGTAAACATATGGCATTATTTTCGAAATCGAGTCTTGTTTTCATTGTTAAGAAGCGAAATGAAGATATACTTTGGCTTCTTCTGTGACTCTTTTATCTTTTTCACGTTTAGAATGATTCAAAGTCACGGATTAAGTTTATTTTAAACTATTAAGCTCGTCTGTGAGACCTTGAGCCCTTTTAAGGCGTGAGCATGGTGTTGATCTGTGTATGTACTTGAGTAAGGGACAAAGCGAGCATGACTCACAGGTCTACACCTCCACATCAGAAGGACAATCTGGAGTTAATGGAATGTGGGTATCCTGTAACGGCTTCAATGGACCCATTAGCTATGCGTGCGTGTGTCGATCCTTAAAGGTCTCGTAGGCACGGAATCCCGACGACATGATAGAAACCTAAAGTTTTCAGAAAGTTATAGGATAGGCTTCAATTGATTCTTATCATTGAACGTGTGAACTTATCTCGCTTACATATTTTTTACCCTTTTAATGGCTAAGGCCTTTTCCTCGGATATTGGTCACCAACAGGAAACAGCGTGTCACGGTTTAATAGTGCATTGCACGGTAGTTGAAGTATGAGTGTTCACTAAAATTAGCGTTTTCCTGGTTATTATTCAATTTACGTCAATTCTTACCATCCAAGGATGAAGTCCTATTGGTTCTGCGCACATCCTATGACCTTTGGCGTCAGACATCCAGAACAAATTCATTCCTTAAGAAGAGAGAAAGAAATTTCAGACGAACAACCTCCGCGGGAAAAACTCAGAATCCCAAAGGGCATGTTCCTCTCAAGGTTGTAGAATGGGCGTCAAATGATTCTAATCATTAGGATTTATACGCGTGACCGTTCTTAATTATTCTCTTTTCCTCTCGCTCATTCAAGACGTTGGCTAGCTGAGAATGTGAATGGGCTACATTCCGAAATTGTACATACTTGAGAAGATAACGTGTAGTTACACTAATCGACTCTATCCTTCTTTATGTCGGACATGCTTTGTTCTTTCTGTTATGACCGGTGATTCCTAATTATCGTCAACCTTTGCTTGTTAAGTGATCAAAGATCTTTCTCAAAAAAAGCATCTCACTCAGAGGGTTCCTTATTCGGCGACAAAAGCACACCCATCCACTGCCCTTATTTGTTTGCTGGCGTTTTCGACGAGACTAGCACTTAGTTTGGCAAAGTTCTGCTTTCTCGGCGCACACGACAGCCTTGTGCGTCACACTCGTTCAGCTGTTTGTTGCTGATCTACGGTGACCCTCATATTCGGCGGTCTGCTCCTACTTGATTCTTCTTGTGGTCTTTGTTCAATCGCGATCTTTGTTAAATAAAGGTGGGCAATTGACTCCGAAACGTAGTTTGTACCTTGGGTGGTGACCATAATGTCTTCGGATATGAATAAAGGTAGAGCTGCCTGTATCCTCATAAACTACGTCTCACTTCCACGTATTAGAAGACGACAATAATCACAGAGCGGGAAGAACGCACTTTCAACGTGATCCCAGTTGGGCGTAATATGGCGTAAAGGACTCGTCCTTTTAGTTAGGGTTTCACTGACATGTATGCCTAGAGTGATCAGAAGCAATTTTCGTTGCTACGGGCAGTTTTTATGCTTATAAACTATGTCTGCTAGTCTTCTTTAAATTTGAACGATTGCTTTTTTCAGTCCCGCGACTTTCAGCTTTTAATTTCTGTTTACCATCGTGATTCATATCCTTCCAGCAAATCGGAATTAAGCGGTTATTTTCCACCTTATTCATAAAGGTTGAAAAATAGACATGTTTACCGTTAGTCTACCATGCGACCGAAAAATAAAGGTTTCCACATCCTGTTTTTCATTAGTAGCAGGAAACGGACGCTGTTTACTTGATATACGGTGCAGCGTATGTTGAGCAAAGAAGGAAGTTCTTCTAAATGTGTTGCAAATCCTGACAACTTGTTATTACCGTACTCCGACAAGTCACTACCACTGGGAACCTATTCTCGCTCGTCTATTTACTGTATCGCCCCCTCCTGAAGCAGTATCCTTCTTTATACGCAGTTTCTATGCTTCTACTTCTCTTTGGCGGTGTCTCGTCACAAAGATCCGTTTTAATGAGAAATATGTGACGTAAGAGAACCTGTATGGGTGTAACAAAACCGAAAAAGCCCCCTTTGATAGTAACTAAACTTAAAAGACGTCTTTTTAGTTTACAGCGCCTGCCTTACGCTTTCATTTAACGACCCATCCTCGCAGACGTTCTGCTTCCGGGAGAATTTCCGGCGCCGTCACAGATCTGCCTCGGGTGGAGTCGAAATCAAGACCAAAACAATCTTCGTTTTTTCTTTCACGCTTTACTTGCAGCCACCCCACCAGCCTCCAGCTGGTGGTCAACCTCTAATCACCCGCTATTCAAAGACTAATACGCCTCTTTATGGTGGATTCAACGAACAAACTGTAAAGCCAATCGTGGCCGTTTTTCAGCACCGGAAGATGTTCGGAAGTAAGGGCACGAAATGTTGGGGTGCTCTAGGGAACCCAAAAATAGCGAAAGTTTATGTCAAGACTGGACTGGTCCTGCTCCACTCCAGAGATCACCGATGCTTGTCACTTGAACGATGAGACACTCTTTGGTCAACTGTTTCTGTTCAGTGATCACCATCAATGACCAAGAACAACCCAAGTATACACTATTTCTTTCGTTGGGTGATGCCGCCCATCGTATTACTGTGCAGGTGCTCTGCAAATAGTCAAAGTAATCAAGGAGTCAAATAATGATAGTTCTGTCGCATTTCTTCTTTAAGGAAGACCCGATGTGGTCTTCTCCCTTTCCCCTTAATTTCTTATTTAATGTTTTGGCCTTAATCTGATCTACCGAAGCCTGTCGTCACGTGTACAACCTCCTGTTCCAATACTCTATATGTAGTGTTACTTAGGTTGTGGAAATCTATTTAAGATGCTTAAGTGGTTACCGGGCATCCGATCTATCGGTAGGGTCTTCTGTCGATCTACCTCTTTATCTTTGATCTTTCGCTTCACTGCGCTGTTTGTAAACGTTCTTGAAGGGTATACGCTTATCCTAACCGGTCCTCGTACGGTCGAACTTGTTTTGGCATTGCGACTGATGCCGATGTATGAAGTTCTCCAAGATCAGGACTCTGTTTAGAAGTCCGAGCCCCTAACTGGACAATTTATGCGGAAACCCTCTAGCACCACAGTTCGATTGTAGCACCATAGTTCGGTTCCAAACGGGGTGTAAACACGTTTCCATTCATTTTGCACTGACATCATTCCACCGAAAAAGCCCGCTGAATGATCTCCCTACACCACTGGGACCACACATCAGAGGGTCGCTTACGTATGCGCGTTCTAAAAACGTCTCCACACGCGGTGGCGCTTACTCACAGCAGTCCCATCTCACCTTCATAATTGGCTCACTCAGTCGGCTCGAGGACTCGTGTTCGAGCACTCAACGATGACGGCGGCTGAGTGGAGACAAGGTGCTGTGATATCCCTCAGCTGTGCGGAGGAGATCAGCACCGCCGACGTCACCACGGCCTCAGAAAAACACTCTCGCGTTGTTTTCGCCGGTCCGTGATTGCCGTTGATCTTTAAAGCAGTCCGCGCGACCACCTCATTTGCATATCGCTTTTATTAGCAGAAACGATGACGGTATCACAGTCCCCACCACCTCCGTTTGATCAGCACCAGGCCCTGCTCGCGATGGAATCACTAGAAGCTGATGGACAGATCGTCGTGCGGATTAAGGTAGGGTCAATGTTGCGGAATATTACAAATGAACGGTGCTGCGCGCGCAAATTGCGCGTTGTTACTTTTATCCCAGTAGTGGGGTG
>AZBX01000094.1:0-12158 GCA_000757755.1 Steinernema glaseri
GACACGCGCGTGTCTGTAAAAGTATGGCCCAGCCTTTACAGAGATCGCACAGTTGCCTTCTCTCTGGTTCACACTTACTTCAGCCTCCATCGAACACATGCGTCTGGTCCTCTTTCTTGCCGTAATTGCGGCTGCCTGCGATGGATACCGTATCCTCGTCTTCAGTCCGACTATCAGCCGAAGCCACATGATCTCGAATGGAAGGATTGCTGACGAGCTGGCCAAGGCCGGTCACGAAGTTGTATGTTCATGGTATTCCCTACCGTCCCCTAGCGGTCTCTCCCTAGATTCTGTTCGAGCCAGAGTTTCGAAATGTGGGCAAATCGGTGAAAAGCGCGAAACATGCCACCGTCTACAGAGTTGGCGGATTCACCGATGAGGTCAATGACCGGTTGCAGCTGCTCACTGCGTCTACGTTTAAGAAGGATTGGATACCTGTTTGGACTCGTTATCAGACGTTCAAGAAGTTCCCTGAAGCGGTTACCAGACGTTGCGAAGGTTTGCTTTCTTAAGCTTATAGTTTACAATTACGGTAAAGACGAAGATCTACGGGCATTTCTTTGCGGGGAAGCCGTGTTTTGACCCTTAATTAATATCTTTTTTCTGTTGCTCCGATATGTCAAAATTACTATTAGTAAACTGTATCAAAGCGTTCGTCATACAGAGATGCTGCTGAAGGCGGACGTGATCGAAAAACTGCGTTCCTACAAATTTGACCTTTATTTCGGCGAACAGCTTAATTTATGTGGATCGGCGCTGTCACATGTTCTTGGAATCAAAACCCACTTTTGGATCTCCAGGTAAGTTGAAGGCACGTCGCGTACACACTCTGACTTCATGCAGCTGCCCCATAATGGACCATATGTCTCACATCCTGAAAATCCCGACTCCGCTAAGCTATGTTCCCGCCATGTCGCCGGAGTCGATGTCGGATAAGCCTACATACATAGAACGTGTCACCAACATATTCGACTCGTGGTTCAACACTTATCTCTTTGACTTCGCGAACAGGATGACGACAGATCTCTACCGAAAGCACTTTGGGTTGGTTGGTGGACCTTGCAAATGCAACTTATTTCTCACTTGTAGAGAAGATTTTCCCGACGTAGATGACATCGTCCGCGAATCTCCCATCATTTTCGTCACGAGTGATGAGTATTTGGACTTCCCGAGACCGATTCTGAATAACGTCGTCTACATTGGCGGACTAGGCATTGAAAAGAAAGCCGCTCCCTTGAGTGAGGTGGGATGTTATTTTTGAATAGAAAATCTCCTGGAAAATGGAAAAATTTCAAATTCATTGGGTGCAAAAAGCTTGGATTTAACGCACTTTTCTCGTAGGAACATCAGTTTGACTTTAATTTTTCTCGGAAGCGAAAATACTAAAGCGCTATTCATTTCGAGCAATTCGTCACGAAAAATCGTTAAAATACATAGTTCTGTCTTGCAGCCTTTTAAAAGCGAAGTGAAGAAAGGCAAGAAGGGCGTAATCTACTTCTCCTTTGGTACCAACGTCAAATCGAACTTCTTACCCGAACAGTTCGTGCGGAACCTTTTTGCGGCCTTCGCCAAGTTCCCAGACTACAGAGTCATTTTCAAGCACGAATCCGACGACGAGGTATGTGCTAACATTCCACGACACTGTCAAGTCGTCCTAGATTGCTGTGAAACTGGCCAAAAACACTTCGAACGTGTTCATCACGAAGTGGGCTCCGCAAACAGACCTACTCAGCGTGCCCGAGATGAAGGTGTTCATCACACATGGTGGCTACAATAGTCTTCTTGAAACGGCCATCAGAGCTGTGCCCGTGATCACGATGTCCTTCTTCGGTGACCAGAGCAGGAACGGGCGTCTTGCGGAGCGCAACGGCTGGGGCATTCCAGTGGACAAGCGAAAGCTTTTGGAAGGTCCCGAAGTGTTGATCACAGCACTGGAGAAGGTGTTAAATGACCCCACGTAAGTTCCCAGTATATAAACTGAAGTTAAAGAGCCGGAGGTGATTCGTTAGAAGAGGCTATCAATCTCCTCTGTTTTTGTTTTATCACTGTTTGGGATCCACTGAAGAAGCCAAGGCGGCCATATGCAATAGACGGAAGTGGATCATAAATGCGTAATGATTTATTTCGTTTTTATAAGCGGTTTAATTTAGGATAAAGCAAAACAGAGCAGACATGTTGGACAATGCATAACTCTCAGACTAGGTTGTGCTGTTAAGGAGATTACAAGGGAAGACTGTGGGTATTGTAAATTGGAACTCGCCCACGTCATCGATTTTCTTGGTTAATCCAAACTTAGAGTTCATTGAGTTTCATTGAGCGTGCAAAGGTTAATCAAATTACTAAATGAGAGTAACCTCATGAGTAACAACAGCTGCTGTATGAGCTTTGAGACGAGAAGTGAGCGAAGTAGTCTCCATTTTTTGTGACTTTGACTTATTTCGCAAGGATAGACTAGAGTCCATAATTCAGTGTCTTACGGTAAAAGGACTTCCGAGCGACTCCAATCGACAATGATTATAGTCGTCCAATTGGCCTCAAAAGTACGAATTACTCTGTTTCAGCTACAAAGAGCAGGCGCTGCGTTCTCAGAAGCTCGTGACTACAAAACCGTACGCCGCAGCCGACCGCCTCGTAAAGTACACGGAATTTGTCGCGGCCAATGGCGGACGTTTACCGGAACTCCAAATCGAAGGGCGACACCTTTCCTACGCCCAGCTCTACAACTTAGACATCATAGTGCCTGTTCTCTGCATTTTCGTGTTCTTTTGCTTCCTTCTCGTGAAGCTGGTATGTCGAGCGCTGTTCTCCGTGGTTTCCATGATTGTACGAGTGAAGAAGAACAAGACCGAATGATTAATTGTCTGGTTGCTTCCCTTCTGTTTGAGACTAATGCCATCCGCGATTATATTGTTTCAAAACTAACGTTCAGGGGATCCTCACAGAGATGTTGATTTGTATTTCCTCTTGTATGGGACCTTGTTTAGGGGCGAAAATAAATCCCTGATAGACAACAATACCTGCGTCAAATGAATTTATGCAAAACCGAACATATTAGGATCAATTCAACAACCCTAATTCCAATAAACTTCCCAAGAAACGATATGCTCCCATCATCAAACGTGAGATCCCTTAGCATCAACTTCCCACTTTGTAACTTTTTTGGCGAAAAACGTGTTTCGAAAGTTGGAGCGCTGCAAAAAGTTGTTTGCTTCGTTCCGCAGAAGGCGCACTCACATTGTTCGAATTTAAGCAACGCCGATGATCATGTGAGCTGAAGTTCTTATTTCTCAAATTAGGCTCAAGAAGGAAGTGATCCTTTTTCATGTCGACTGTGTTCCTCCGCAGGCGAAACATGATCATCAATATGCGTTAGCCAAAACAATAGACCGTCGAATCGATATGCGGTGTGATGGACATCGATTTCGTCAGGCTTGAGAATCTCGTTCCTTTGAAACTCCACTTTGCAGGATAACTCCTTGTCCGTGACTGTAGATTGTTGGCTTTCACTTTGAGAGGACCCATGTTTTTTCACGCTTGCGGTTAGCGTTACAGCTGTTTGCTGAAGTTGATGACGCTGGACGACCGCTGCGGCAATTAGTCACTTCTCCCTCATGTTCGCTTCTCCCTACTGACTCATTTGTGCGCGTCCCCCAGATGTTGATTATCAGCGGTTAGCACCAACGTGCAGCCGTCAGTGTGTACAAAGGCTTGCGTCGTGGTGCCTTCCAACCTAGAGACGTATTTTGGAGTTTTCGATTATTGGGATTTAGTGTCCGTCGGCAATTTTTTGCGCTTCATTTGTTTTTCATTAATTTATTCCTTGCGTCCATGGACATTTTATTGTTATATCTTTCGAGAGCGGTTAAAGAAGATAAAAAATAAATCTAAACGTCATAAGAACAAACGAAAAAATTCTATTTTTTAGAAAGTTCTGGAATTAACTGCATTTTATTTTTACAAAGATAAAACATAAAACACCATGTGAGGTTCATTCCTTTGGAGACACTCCGGCATAGTCCGCTTCATATGCTTCGAATATGCTGCTTACAGACGGAGGCTCTTACCACGGAATCAGTTCAGCGTGAATCATATGAGAATACCCACGGCCAGAATGCCGAAGGCTGCAAATCCTTGAGTAGGGCTCCTGCAGGGATCTGGGCTGATAAGGATTCCTCAACTTTTAATTGATTTATTGTGCAATACCTCGATGACAAAAAGGAAAAGTAGAAGAAGAAACCCAAAAGACCAACAAGGCCGTCTTAGATCCCACTGATCTTGAAACCCCGAAGTCGTTCGCTTTGAGTAATCAAAGTAAAAATTGAATATGTCTCCATCAGTACCGCCCCATTCCGCTATAAAGAAGACAGCGTGAGTGAGCTGCCATCTTCTGCACGTCAGTCAGTATTTCGTTGCGGGACCATTAGAGAATTTTCCAAACATTTTCCAGGTAGCATTGCTTTTGCTGCTGTTTCCGCAAAAGCAATGCTTTAGTAAAATGGTTAAATCCGATACGATCGTGTTTTTATCTACTTGAGCAACTCCGGCGCTGGAAAGAACTATTTTACACATCATGTTCCGCCCGTTCCCCTGACGTAAGATTGTGCCCGTTGGAATTTTTATTTTTTTCTGGAAGCTCTAACGCGGAAGTTGCGATCTGCCGTTTTTCCATAGATCTACGTGATGGAGTGACGCTCGATCAGTAAAAAAGAGGAAGAGGACAATTCAAACGATCTTACTTTTCCTAGGTGCAAAGTGTAACTCTTTGGAAAGAACCATTCTTAAAAGCAGCTTTCCAACATACTACGAAACAACTGAAACCGGACTTAAACATAGTTCCATCTGGAAAAGCTGGTAACTCTGAAAAATGGTGGAAATAATTCGTTTTTTCATGAATTCATTTAAATTTTCCTCCTTGATGGTTCACAAATTCTATCAGTTCCTTGAAAGTGTTGTGTCAGACTGACATGGTCCAATCCTGCCCCACATCAATTAGGCACGAACTTTCTCTAAATTACGTGACTGCTAGACGATTAAAAAAGAGACAACTCTGAAAAACTTCACTTGATAACTCCTCAGCTTCGCCTCTTAAAGAGAAGATCGCAGAAGCATACAGGTGTCTCCGGTTACGGTAACATTAAAGAACCCTTTTCCCACCTCCACAAGTGTTTTGCATGTTCATAGAGTTCCCCATGCCGGCGGAGCGTGCATCAAGATAACGAATATCGGTTCAAAAAGCGCACGAAAAATCAGAAGAGTGATGAACCCATTCGGCGGGTGGGCCTGGACGGCAAACGTCAATAATTGATGATCAGCAAGTTAGCATCAGACGCGTTCTCTCTGTGGCCACCCATCCTCTTCATCGTTCACCCTGGGTTGTTTAGAGCATATTTTTAAAGGCGAAAATGATCACTTTTGTGTCCAGAATAGCTGTTCCATGTAATGACTTGATTGTACTTTAGTGTTGCACCTAATTCATCACGTCAAATTCATAACTTTTGTGACGCTCGCGGCGATTAGTCCGACAAAGTGCATTTTTACTTCTCTGTTTGCACTAGATCCCCACACTGAGGAATTCAATGTGGAAGCCACTTCTCCAATTTGGCCGTAATTTTGACGATATTTTCCCTAAACATTAGATCTTCTAAGAAGTACGTACTTTTTCTGCCAAAGCACCCTGGCGATTAAGGAAGTGATCACGTTGCCCTTAAGAAGTATTTGCCAAATTGGCAGACGAATCCGTTATCAAATTTGCATGACCGAGGTGGCTTGGGAATATCAAAAATGCCGGAGACGGAAACTGGACCAGTGGCTCATCCGCGTCCGTTTTTGTGCACTGCTCGACCGCCCTTCAATTTGTCAAACCGCTGCACTATCATAGTGCAAACTTCCCTGTGCAGGCTTCTCCCTTGGTGGAGAAGTAGATTCTCGCTTTCCTCTTCGGCCATCTGTCCTGCACCTTTCGATATTTATTTAAGCAAGGAAGGCAGTCGCTAGAAACTCACATTTTGATTTCGAGGTTTTGTGGCTTATAATTGGAATTTGCGTGAAAACAAAGCTCAATTTGCGTTCTGTTTAGGGGTGCCCGGTTTTATTCATAAAAATCTATAGGAACGCATCAATTAGGAATATAGCTGTTTTAATTTGGATGTCATACAATTCCTACAAGTTTCAGGTGTTCAAAATGTTTATTTCCAAAGAATAAGACTTTCAACGATGTCAAATATCCAGGAAGTGTGGTTCGCCAAACGATGAATTTAGTCTAACCTAGCAATAGGTTCCATATTCTCCAAATTTTTCCACTCAAGTCAACTCAAGTGAAGCAAGTACCACTTTCTGTTTTGAGAATCGAGTCTACTATGAGGTTTTTCTTCTCAAAACTAATTAAACATTGAAAAATCGAAAAGTCAATGTGGAAATAGAGATCAACGCCAGAAATCGGAGCTGTCTCACCGATTCCACTTCTGCCTGCCTCATAGTTTCAGACTGTCCAAAGAACTAACTACTTCGGCCTGCTCATTCGGCTAGAGACGTGTCTTGATGTTTTCGCCAAAGCATGAGCGTACCATCTAACGCCTCAATTAGCACCGTCGCCATTTTTCAAATCCAAGAAAGCGTCAAAGACGTTATTCACACGATCACGGTGGAGCCAAGATGCCGGAAGGGACGGCCGGCAGACGGCTCGACTTAACTTCATGATTTCGATTGTCTGGTTAGTCGAGGAAAAAGTCAATTAGAGCGTGTGATGCCGGGGGCGCGTCAGCGCGGGGGTTACGAAGAACACTGATCACCAGGAGTGCAACAACGGCCTGACGGCGGACCACCCCACTTGTGACACGGTGCATGCCGTCGATAAGGGAAAGTGACAGGGAGAGCAGTAGCGCCTAGGGCGGTGGAGAGGAAAGCGAAACTTTTCAAAAGTGCAGACTCGTGTGCTCTTCGGTGTGCACTTTGCCGCTGCAACGAGTCGCAGAAGCACTGCTCCCACTGGCTTTCTCGTCTACTCTTCCGCGAAAAGTGCTTCTGCACGGCCTCCCCGGATCGCGTTCCCACTGATGTACTTTCCCCAAGTTCTGCTTACACAGTCCATTAGGAAAAGTCCACTTTTTCCATTAGCGGATGCGGCAGGCCTGTGTGTGGTATCACTTCGTGTTTTGGCTTCTGCTCTGTGCTGCTGGAACTCACACTAGAAACGAGCGGCGAGCGCGACAATTATTATGCGAGCACGGGGGTCCAAAAGGGGGCGGTTGTTTACCGCCGTCCCTGCCTACCGCGTTATTTGTTTTCCTCGGAACTGCACTTCTGATTAGAACAGCGGGCCTACACACGTGCGCGGGCGTCGATGGCTGCGTTCCGAATCAACAACTGATACTCGAGCGAGCGAGGATTCAGCATCAGTCAACAGAGCGGACGGAGAACGGCAAGAGTGATTGTGGCCAGTGGGATGGTCCTCTCTGTCCTTGTCTCCGACGCGAACTCATCTCTCAGCGCGTGAGAATGCGTGTGGCTAGGCGTGGGGCAAACGTGGCCGGGAAGTCGGCAAACGGAGGCGACGGCGAAATGTGACATCTCGAGACGTCCATCTTCTTCTTCTTCGTCGATTCCCACCTCCTCCGTGTACATTCTCCGCTCGTTCCGCCGCCTGGTTCAGCGGTGGCCGCCGCGGCGAAAGTGCGCGGCGGAGTGCGATGCGTTTGCCGCCGTCGTCGGAAAAGAACAAATCAATTCGCCGCGTGTGGGCCTGTTTCGTCCGTTTTTCGCCGACTCCGCCGCCACCGCCGCACACATAGTCGACCCCAATCGTTCTGTGTGGGCCGAGTGGTCGTCGCCCGCTCGAGCAACACGACCAGCAACAGCACCATTCGTCTCCTCTCGCCCCGTCGCCACTTTCCACGATCGTCCCGCGTATCGTCCCCCACCCCACCTCGTTATGTTATGTTCTTCACGTTACTATCTCGCTCGTCTTGCGATCTGGGTGGCTCGGATGCTGCTGGTGCAGGCGACGACAGTTCGTCGAGGAAAAAATGCACTGGCACACGGAAGCGCATGCTGCAAAATTTGACACAATTACAACGAGCACTCCGGATAGTCGCGTTATGAGCTGAAATTGTCGGCGTTTGAAAAGTGTGATCCGTGGTCGTACGTGCTGATATTCTACCGTACACTGCGTATATTCCGCTGATTACTGTGCTTCAATGATTAATGGAATTGTTACCTATTTTTCCTGAATTTCGTAAACTCTTCTTGCATTGATCCATAAATAGTGTGATCCCGATGTTCGCACATGGGTTTAACAGGAATTTTACCTGGTGAGGGACGCCCGATTTCCACACTTCACTTGCTTTGATACAGTAGTTTCGATAGTAGTCTGGAACGGTTCGGCAGTTCGGCACCCATTGGCACTTCCAGACTACTATAAAAACTACCAATGCCATTTGGATTCGATTTTGTTTCAAAAAACTCCTAAAATTCAATTGTTTTTTGTTTTTCCAAATACAGTGATCAAGAAGCACCCACTACG
The DNA here is from genome assembly GCA_000757755.1 of Steinernema glaseri. Lineage (NCBI taxonomy): Eukaryota > Metazoa > Nematoda > Chromadorea > Rhabditida > Steinernematidae > Steinernema > Steinernema glaseri. Next base: position 8,519 of record AZBX01000094.1, read on the forward strand.
TGCGCGTCTGACCGTATTCCCGCGTTTCGTCGTCCACAATGAGAACCTAAGCGCATAACGTGCTTCGCGTTGACCGTGCCGCGTAGCATCGCTCCATGCCATAGGCGATGCGAAAGTTTACCGTCAGCCTGATAAGTGTCCGCGTATTGGTTTTGCTGTGCAAAGGCAGTGCTGTGCCCCGCCATTTCAAACATTTATTCTGCGCTCGATCTTTCCGCCAAAAATTCGACTTGTGGGGTCTCGACACGACTTGAACAAAAGTTCGCACCGAATGTTGCGTTTTCTAACAAAGAAGCGCAGGACTGGTTCGCATCAGTTACATCGGTAGGCATCGAGTCGAAGAAGCGCGTATATTCGCCCCCCGTCGTCGTTATCACCTCCATGAGTCGAATGTCGAGCGGTGAACGTTTAGCATCGCTTCGGACAGCGTCTAGCGATTTGCAGATGGCTCGACGCCGTCGGGCTTCTCCGAGCGCCAGTCCGTCGTCCAACCATCACCACCAGCCCCACAAGAAGCTTCGAATGGAGGACTGCATGACCACCGCTAAGGAGGAGGCCCTGGCCCAGAGCGACGTGTCCACGTCGAATGGGAACGTCGCCAACGGCGAACCGTTGGACGTGATCAAAGTGGAGAACGACGGTACCCGACGCCGAGGCCCCAACTCCCAGAACGCTCTGCGACTTTCAGAATGCGACTACGAGCATCTGAGCATGTTCGCTCCCTCCGCGAGCGTTCCCGTGATCCAGAAAGTGTCCAGTGCGTCCGCGTTCAGGCCGACACTTCGCAAATCACACTTCCAACCTGCGACCATGAAACCAGTTCCGGTCTCCGCGGCAAACGGCCCACTACAACCTCTGGAAAGGCCACCTCCACGGAAAAAAGGTCGACCGCCCATGCCTGGAAACAAACACGAGGCGAACTTCATCGAGGAAGAGAGCAACGAGGACGTCGTTTGCGACTGGGTCGGATGTGGAGCTGTGCTCCGCGGCGAGCGAGGACTCATCGACCATGTAGCCGAAGCACACGTCAACAACTCGAACGACTTCGTGTGTCGGTGGGCCGGCTGCTTCAGGAAACAACTGCCCTTCACTGCATTGTACATGCTAGTCACACATGTGAGGAGGCACACCGGCGACAAGCCGCATTGCTGCACGGTAAGTAGATTTTCTTGGTTTGATTAGGTAGTCCAAATAGATTCAAAGGAGATTTACGAGAGGAAAGGAAAAATGATCCGTTAAATAAATCCATTATTATAGTTCCCTGGCTGCATGAAAGCGTATGGTCGACTGGAAAACCTCAAAACGCACATCAGGACACACACAGGCGAACGTCCTTACAAATGCGAAGTTCCCACGTGTGGCAAAGCCTTCAGCAACGCGTCCGACAGGGCAAAGCACCAGACGAGGACTCACTCGCACAAGGTAAACCTCCTGGGCTTAGATAATTTACTCAATCGCTACTTTACAGAAACCCTACACCTGTCCGTTCGTGGATGCTTGCAAGAAAAGCTACACAGACCCGTCATCTCTACGGAAACACATCAAGACGGTGCACGGGGACGACGCCTTCAAGACGATCAAGGAGATGAAGGCGAAGCAGCCAAGCACTCCACCCGGGAAAGCCAGCAAGAAAGACGCCAAGCAGAACGGGAGCCCAGGGGCCCAAGACATGCCCTTGGATGCGGATTCCCCGGAACCGAGCGATCTGGCCTACGACCAGGAGCTGGGCCTCAACCAGCAGGGCTTCATGGACGAGGAGCTGCCAGAGCCGACGGCTCCTACGCCCATACGCCATGTGATCCCGCAGTTGGTGGCGGCCAGCTCCATTCTGCAGCCGATCGACGACGACAACTACAGCGAGATGACTTGTGCGACACCCATACCCAGAAGGGACGGCAGTCCGAGCGCGTTTAGCAGGCCTATCAGCGCGACTAGCCGAACACAGAGTCCCATCGACGTCGGGACCTACACTCTGCAGGTGCCAAAGTTGGAAGACACGAAACCGCTCATTCCCAGAGTGAAGATTGAGACAAAAGAAGGTACGTGTTCCGCTTGTTCTGTTCGTTAACCCAGATAAACAGTACTTCACTTGGTCAAGTCAATGGGTATTGATCCGCTTTATGGTTGGCCAACCTATAGTTTTACAGCGCTATAAAAACATTTTACTCAAACTCTTTTCTGATTTTTAAATTTTTTGCCCTTTCCGTATTTCATATATCCACTATCTGGTAATACTTTTTAATTCAATATGGGATTGTACGCGTAGTTACGTGCTGTTCTACTTCTGCCAATCAGCTAGGTTGCTCTACATATGGGCCAGTTTGCAGGAAAAAAAGAAAAAAAAACATCACGAAAATATCGTCATTTAATTTTTTTACGGAAAAATATCTCTAATGTATAGAATATTTGTTTTTCCAAAAGAGTACCTAACTCCTATCCAATAATCGCCAACCCTAAACTCACATTCAGTTAACCCCATAATTCAGCATCTCAACTGACCCGCGTGATTTTCAGAAGACTCAGACAGCAGCATGCAATCTTACTCCGATTCTGAAGTTGACGATTTTTCAGACGATGACGTCCATGTCGAGATAGAAGAAGTAGACGAAGATCTAGACGTTACGGGATCGGCTTCCAACAGCCCACACCCTAGGCGGGTTCCAGGTGCTTATTAAGTACATAAATGCTTTTCGGCACACTTGTGTCCTCTTCACCACAACAGATTCCCAGCAGGATACCGACCAGTATCCTGTGCATTAGCCCCAGCCCACATGTAGTCCACCACGATTCTTGTCACGCTCTCTCTGCGTGCGTGTCAGCGGCAAGAAAGACGCGTCTGAGCGTCTTTCCGCGCCAGCGGTCTACGCAGTCCCACGAGATTCCCGCGGTATATTGTTAGTTGTTCTAGTTACCCTCTTCCTCATCATCAGCATTCTGAACCAACGTCTTGTTGCCTTAACCCTCTGCGCTTCCAATCAGTTATCTCCTAGAATCCCGATGTATTCACAAGGTTAAGTATATTCTATTCTATATTGCATGTTGTCAGCAGAAGCGAGTAAACATCGCTGTATTCGGCCAGGTACTCAAATTGAGCAAATAAAATACACAATATTATGACTGTGTCTTATCTAGTGTATTCAACTGTGGATGTGCAAGTGATATGCGACGACTATGGTGGGGAGAACTTCGAAATAGGATCTTATCCGATTTAGAAAATGTTTTAGAGATGATGTTCAATATACCAGCGAATTCTAGGACCCACTGAAAGCCATTATAGTCCTATGAACGTGGGATGCGCGCAGATTGCGCGGTTCTGCAAGTTGTAGCACGTTCTTATTTTTAAGTAGCGTGGCCTCGAGAGAAAACTCGAGAGATCAAAAAAAGTATAAAACGAGACAACCATATTTGTGAGTGCCCTTGGAAACGGATACATACGTATTTTTTTCTGAAATCACATCTCTAGGGGAAACATTTGCGCTCTACACAGTTTTAGAGTGTCAAGATGCATCCAGAGGCCTGTAGAATCTGTTGTTGCCCTGGTAGCTAGCCGGGTATTTTTTATTACCCACAACTAATTAAGTCCCCTTTTCCTGTTGTACTGTAGTACCTAATTATCTAATCGCTCATCAACGGACAGAGA
>KN168034.1:3528-99404 GCA_000757755.1 Steinernema glaseri
TCCATGAGCCTCAGCTAGTCATTGAATTTAAGTTGAGATGGAACGAATCCGTCTAAGGTTCACGCACTTTTTATAGAACGGTCTGTGCCGCTCTCACGCGACAAATTAATTACTCCTATTTTGTCCACAACAAAGGAGTCCTTTTAGAACTGACTCCCACAATACGGTGCCTCAATATGGCAGCTCCAGTTAATAACAAGTATATCCTACCTGTTTCGACAACCCACAATCCACAGGTTGTGATAGAAGGAGCTCCACGGTTTACGTGTTGGAATTTGGCCTTTGGGCTAGAAAAGTACGAATAATGTGATTCCACGTTTTGTGTAACGTTGTTTACCTAGCACCTGTACGTGTAAGTACTGTGCTATGGACGTGTATGTACGAGTTTCATATAAGATGGCTCCTGTAAACAGTGCAGGCACAAAAAAGAACCATTGCCGTATACAGCTGTGTCCTGAATAGAGTACCTTTGTTGTCCAGTAACTTCGTTTCCGTACCACCTGCATAAGTATTGTCCTACGCGTTGCGTTTTCACCTTTATGCTCTTAAATGAAATTCTACACCCTGACTCACAGTTGTCAAGTACTTGAGGAAATGTAATCGCTGTTTTCAGGAGATCGAAACCCAACGTTGTACCTGGACTAACTACCCGTTTCAAAGGCTAGACTCTTGGCCAGAACTTCATTTCTTTTCCGCAGTATACAAAGTCTGTTGGCTATGCAGACGCTGCGCCTTATCGTCGGCCTCTTTTACGCCATATGTCCGCTGGTGCTCTTGCCTATTTATGTGAGGATTCTCTGTGTAAGAAAACCTTTATTCTGATGTCGCTTAACGTTATTTCTTAGATATTCATATCCAAAAATTTGCACAAAAAACATGAGTCATACCGTATCATGATTCTTATGGGAATTATCCAGTGCGCCACGGCTCCAGCAGGATACGTCCTTGCTGGAGTGGTCCATCTACTGGACTACGATCCTAATGGCATTGCCGCCATAGCGTTGAAGTTCTACCCTGGAGGGTTTAGAGCTGAATCTATGATTAGCTTCGTCCTGGCTTTGAATCGATTCAGGATAATCTGTGGTCTGCGTTATCCTGAAGTTATCCATAAGGTAGGCCTACCATCCACAGGGCGTTGCTGACCTCTCTACAGATAATTATGGCCTTTGCCTGCTGCTTCGGAGTGACCTATACGACCTCATTGTTCACCCCGCTGTGCGAATACCGTATCATCCCTGGCCACTACCTCATGGAATACAATCTGTCGATCCCGAGCTGCGAAAAGATTCGTTACATTGGTTCATACTTCATAACCGTGCCCAGCTTCATGTCTCTGATTCTCTACATCATTATGATTGGTTACCTGGTCAGAATGAAGATGAAAACTAGGTTCTCGAAAGGTTCAGTCGAAGAACGAAGGATCTTGTTCTACGCCTTGACTCGCTTTGTCATCGAGTTCTCCTTTGTTGGTACTTACCACTATGTTGAATTTCCTCATTACCCTGAGTACGACATCACTATCAACGTCGGACTCATGTTCTGCTCCCTCTTGGTGTCACCCGCGCTCTACCTCATCTTCTACAAGTAGGACATGTATTACACGATTGTCTCACTGAAATCTCATGTCTAGATCGGTGCGAAAGGAATTCTTCCCTTGCAGACAGGTGCGGCAGCATTTAAGGTGAATCTTTTAAACTTAACTTTTAGCACACTGTGTCAAGTTCAGGAGGCGTGTTCTTCATAGCTGGATGATTTGACTGGATTGGACGATTCGCTACTGTGATAGCATGTTGCTCACGAATATGTACATATCAGCCTGTTGTTCCAAGATAAATGGTGTAGTTATGTTGCAGAGCCGAGTACGAATCTGAGGGAAAGCGTCATCGCGTTGTAAAAAATACAAACCTAATATATTGCACTAACAAAAAATACAGACCAAATCTAATGCACTTAGGTCGCCTTGTCATCGAGTTCTCCTTCGAAATGACCGATGAGGTCCGAGAACTATCTTTGGAATATCCTAGGCGAATAGAAGGCCACTAGCAGATTTCCTTCCTCCTGTTCCTTATCTCTTTGTTGTCGATTGGTTGTAGTTACACTTTGCTACATGCGTCTTGTGTCTCTCAAAAAATTATCCAATTCACGGTAAGAACTCCACAAGTTTGAAAAGTCCAATGTTCAACTTTCTGCTCCACTGCTCGCCGTGACTCAAACTCATGTAGATTTCATTAGAATAGGTGATTCATGTCTTGATGTAGTGTACTGTGTTTAATCATTCAGAAATTGTATCTGAATCTGAAAATCTGAAATTTGAAAACGTCTGAAAACGCGGCGTCATCACAGTGCATGTTAGTCTGCAGAACCATTTTGACATAAGTTCAAGCTGCTGTACTCGCGAATCGGAGAAAGAAAATAGTTTGTATCAGTTCCAATAATTCCTTGCACTAATGATGATCTGATCAACGACCACCGTTAACAAAATTCCAACATTATGGCTCAATAACTGAAGTGCGCTTTTAGAACAGTCAACGTCCGGATACACTTTACCCCCTATAAAATAGTGACGTACCGTAATTGCTACTTTGCGACGAAAGGGTAAAGTTCGGCCATTAGTGCCAACGCACTGTCCTTCAGATGATGCATAAGATGGATGTCAGATTGGTTTACATACCACTTACTGTTATGGATACCGACCGTTGTTGGGATAAACTTCTTAGCATGCAATTTGTGCTTTTAAAGGTTGACACAGTATAACATATAACCGCAAATTGAAAACAGAATCCCGACAATTTTAACGAAATTATTTAGTTACCAGTCTACCATATTCTTATTACTCTACAGCGGAACAACTGTTCCATAATTAAGCAAAATTGCCTTCTTGTCTATCGGCCTTTTCCTTAACTTTTTTTAGCTAACCTTTCTTTGCTAAGTTCAGGTAATTAAAAACACGTTAACTATTAATGACCCGTCTAACCGCTCGGTCTTCAAGTAGCCATTTTCCTCTCTAACGTCAGCAGTACTATGGAGCCTCTACGTCTAGCCGTTGGTCTGTTCTACATATTCTGTCCGCTGATACTCATGGCAGTGTACGGCAGGATCATTTATGTAACATTTTCTTTCCTGAACCATACGCTTACGGAGAGATTTTCAGATATTTTTGGCTGATGAAAAGTACCGAAAAAAGGAATCTTATCGTATAATGATTCTGATGGGAATCATCCAGTGTGCAACAGCTCCCGCAGCCTTTATTCTATCGGGAGTGGTCCATCTGCTGGACTACGATCCTTGGGGAATAGCCGCCATAGCACTAAAGTTCTACCCAGGAGGGTTCAGAGCCGAGTCCATGATAAGCTTCATTCTGGCTTTGAATCGCTTCAGGATCATATGTGGTCAGAACTACCCTGACGTCATCCACAAGGTAGGTTCTCCTCAAATGACTTCCTTCTTTACCGTCTTACAGGCGCTTATAGCGTTTTCCTGCACTGCTGGTACGATATACACTCTACTATTGTTCACTCCACTATGCGAATACCGTATCATTCCTGGACACTACCTCATGGAGTATAATCGGTCCATTCCGAGCTGTCGGATGATCCAGATCATAGGGTCCTACTTCGTCAGCGTTCCCAGTATTGCTTCTCTCCTTCTCTACATCATTATGATCGCATTCTTGATCAAAATGAAAATGAAGAGCGCTTCGAAAGGTTCAGCCGAAGAGCGGAGAATCTTGTTCTACGCCTTAAGTCGCTTTGTAATTGAGAGTTCTTTCGTTGGAACTTTTCACTACGCAGAATTACCACATTATCCGGAATTCGACATCACCATCAACGTCGGACTAATGTTTTGTTCGTTATTGGTTTCACCTGCCCTTTACCTCCTTTTTTACAGGTGCGGTGTTTCAAGCATGTCTGTAGTCTTCCCGACGTACATTTTAGATCGGTACGACGGCAGTTCTTCCCATGTAAAAAGGTTCAGCAGAACGCAGGATTATTTCGCTAACTCATACATAGTTTAGCATATTTATCCGAATTCTGGAGGAGTCTTTGTTATACGACCATGACGTCGAATGGGATCGGACACTGGTGATTCGTGGATTTGGAAGCATTGGCAATTGCTCCGCCCAATCATGTTACGGGTTTTGTAATAAATTAATATTCCTGTCAGTAACTATTATACTAGCAGTAAGTCTTATCACCACAGGCTGCTAAAAACATTGCCGTGTAAGGATACACTTGATAACTCTATTTATTCAGTTACCACCATACTACCACTAATTCTTACTACGGTTTTGTAATAAATTTATATGTATCGCTGTCAGTATCTGCTATACTACCACCGATTCTCATTAGCAGATGCTTCTAACAGCATCGCCGTATAAGGATACACTTGAAAACTCTATTCATTCAGTTGGTTCATCTGAAAGTACTTGGGCCTATCTCAACCAGTGGTGAGTTTTCTCAAAGTATGAGCAGGTGAATTAGGAGTAGCCACAACAACGGTGACGGACTGGCTGCTTCCACACCAAAATTCTTTTCTGAGGGACCTGAAAAAACATATCGCACTACATATGTGTAAATCCATTACCTGTACAGGGATAGATAGAGCACCGGAGAAACGGCAAGGTTGTTGAGAATATAGCCTAGGAATACCGGGAAGTCCAGCCAAGTGAGATGATCTGTATCGATGAAGTTGTACACGACTGTGAGGGTCATGTCGATGACGAATCTGATTGTGGCGTAGAGGAATATCGTTTTCTCCTTCTGGAAATTGGAAGTTGTGCCGTGGCGACGCCGTTGGTAAACGAGATATGCAACAATGACGACGTAGATCATTGCATTTAACAAAGTGGTGACGCTGAGCACAGCTGAGCCGACATAGGCGAGGGTAGCGGTGTGTGGCCGGCTTAGGTCATATTTGGGAAGAAACTCTCCAGGGACCACTTTGTAGTTACAGCAAGGTGTGAACAAAAGTATAGCATAAACAATGCCAAATATCCAGGCCAGTACGACAATTACCTAAACGTTAGCAACAAAAGTTAGGGCTACTATGTACAACAATAACTACCGTATGTATCCGCGTAGAATAACCTAGACCACAGATAATCTTCAATCTGTTCATCGCCAGTACCAAGCTCAGAATAGACTCCATTCTAATAAAAGACGACATAACTTTTGCCACCGTGTTCGCTATCATTAAGAAGTCTTGGTCAAGGAGGTGAGTTAGGCCGATGAAGAGGGCCTCGGGTCCCATGACAATTTGAATCACTCCTATCTGAATCATAATGCGGTAGCACTCCAGGCTACGGTAGCACTTATGATAGATGAATATCTGAACTGACAAGTAACCAATGCTTTCGGATACATGAATGTCTTACATATATTATGCGAGCGTAGATAGGTGTAAAGACCACCGCGACAAATATGTAAATAGCACCGACAATGGATTGCATTGGGCTCACCATGGTGTATACCGTGCTCAGCAATAGGCGGTGTTGAGAAAAAAGTGAAGAACTGGTGTTTGAGGTTTAAACGAGGAGGCGAAAACACAACAATCTGATTAGTATCTTGAGCGATCGGATCCGTGCTTTAACTTCCTAGACTACGTGCGGTACAACGGAGAAATAAGGCTAATCAAATTATAGTTGTGCAGTGATCGTGAGAATTGCGAAAACAATTTCCTTATAGGTCAAGATGCAAAGAACGTGTAAGGACAGATCACTAGGTGAGCACTTTTGGAGTGACGAGAGGTAAAAGATCACGCTAAACATAGTAGCAACAAGATCACAAGATAAGGAAAAAAAGACACCATAAAAAAGAGGAAAACGTTGACTGTATTTGATGTGCATTGTACGGAGGGCCTCCTTGATTATGGCGCTAAAATAGCGCTGTGTATGTTTTGGAGGCTTTTGATAAATTTAAAAGATCATCTTCAATCTTAAAGGATCGCACTTATGTTCCTTTCATATGTTACTGTGCTCCTTAAACACTGGACATTTCTTAAAAAATATGCCGCCCTCTTACCAGCAGCGCTTCTAAGAACTGTCGACCGTTCCATGTATGCCAGACACGCCGTCAGATACTTCAAGAACACGACTTAAAATGCGCATTTTATTCAATAACAACCTCAAATCACAATATAGAGCTATACATTCCTATTTAGTACTTTCATGGCTTATCATTGGCGCCTTCGGCCGTATTGTCACCACCGATGGTGTCAGCACGTAGACGTCGGTGTTCTGATTTTGGAAGGAGAAGAATTCCTGCCTTAGTGATCTGAAAAAACCTTATTACTGGTTGTTGTTCTATGAAAACACCTACTTGTTTAACGCCAGATAGAGCGCTGGCGGAAGAAAGAAGTTGTTAAGGACATAGCCCAATAGAACAGGGAAATCTACTTCCGGGATAGCAGGCAGATGACCGTAATTGAAAACGATCGCCAAACTAATATCAACAATAAATCGGACGCCCGCGTATATCAGTATGTGTTTTTCACTATCAAAGCTGGATGACAGCCCTGTCCTAGCACGGAGTCTAAGAAGGTAGGCGATGATTGCAATGTACACAATCATGCTAAGGCCGAAACTGCACACCATGAAGTAAGATCCAATCTGCTGGAGAATGAAGGAGTACGGCTTTGAGAAATCATAGTGGCTTGAGAAGACACCTGGTTCGGCGCCGTAACCAAACCAAGGAGTGTAAAGAAGAACGTAGTTGACGGTTCCGAGTATCCACACCACAATAAGAATAGCCTAAAGATCCCTGCAGAGCAGGTTTGGAAATAACGGCTTACCGTATGAAGCCAATCAGGATAGTGTAGATCACAGATCACCTTTAACCTATTGAGCGCGAGAACAAAGCTCATGACGGCCTCCATTCTCACAGCTGATGACATGACTCTCATGGTGTACGTGCCTATGTTCCATGGGTCGTAGTCAAGGAGCTGCATGAGACCGTAGAGAAAGACGCCAGGTCCCATGGCGCATTGGATGACGCCAATGTGAATCATGATTCTGTAGCATTCCAGAGAGCGGTACTTCTTCCGTGTCGCGTACATCTAAAAGGGAATTTTACAAGGTATTGATAGGAAAGGGGATGTTTTTAAGTGGACATTCTTTGTGGGTATAATTTTATCAGAGAATTTGAAGAATAAGGTCTTTGGAGATCTTTAATCTATAGAGCCCTTATCTTTAGAGAGTTTTAAGAGCTGCTTACATAAACAATCCTAAGGTAGGCCGGTATAAGTATAACGGGCACAATAATGTAGGTGCATCCCACGATTATCTGAAGCGGAGACATAGCGAAGGCTCAAATCTGAAACAAGGCTCCCTCATCTTCTAGAAAGCTCACTTCAACGTTCACGCACGGCATCCTTATTCATTTGGATGACATTATAACATTATGTGCCTTCCTACACTTGAATCCAGGTGCAATGACAGCAACTAACAGATGGTGGCACAAATATTTAAGCTGCAATAGCAAAGGTGTCTTCAGGGAAATTCGCCCAAACATGACGTTTTCTGAGGACACCAGGTGCGAGTGGCCAGTTCCCCGCCATTCTGGGTCAAGATATATGTAAAGCTTTGGGAAAGGCAGGCACGGGCAGTCGGAATATCGACGTAGAACGGAAATCTTCGTGGGAAAGAGACATGTACTTTGTGTTCGAAACGATTTCTAACCAAGAAGATAACCTGGATTTGTACATTAAATGCACTTCGGAGTACATTCTCTGATTTATACGCAAAAATAGGAAAGTAGTGCATTGTCTGTGAGAAGGGAAGGTCAAGCGGGAATGCAATACCGGAAAGTGCACAAGATTAGGAAGTTAAGTTAGAAAATGGCGAAGAAAAAGTTTTGCGTAGGATTTATTTGAGCGCGTTTAAATCGGATTATCACTTACACGGTTCACGACAACACGGCCATAGTCCTAGTACCCAAGTAGGTATTAAACCAATCAGATATCATCGGTTGGATATACAATCACATTCGTATTTGCTCCTTCTAACATTGGTTTGTTGGTATTAGCACAGCTTTCCGTACATTATACGCCCGAGATGCTATTGCACATTGATCTACCGATCGGAAACGCTGCTGATTTTACCAATCAATATGGTTCAAACTGAGATCTCAAAGAAGATTCATTTGTTCAGAATATTAAGAATCTATTGACCCAAAACTCTTGGGTGTTCTTAGGTCGTACGTTCATTGCACGTACTTTCCACGACATGGGCAGCTTTCTCACGGGAAGTCGACTGAAGATTTATCAGGTCAGCAGTACTAAGACATGACTGGAAGACGTGGGCTAATTGCAGAAGTCATTTTCCTTAAATGTCAGGTTTTTGCATGACCTGAGAATGTTCATTTCCTTAATGTCAGCAGACAATTAAGTTTTGATGTACGATTTCAATGGACGCTCCCATGGATTACGTGTCGAATTTTCAAGGTTCGTGGCGGTGTAGGTGCCACAAGAACATGGAGAAGCAGCTGACGGTAATGAATTTCAGATATCGCGGGGATTCAATGTACATTAGGACGAATGCAAACAGAGGCCATGATTTATCGATATGTTGATCTGTACGCACCACAGTACGTAAAATAACTGCACAATTCTTTACACCTTATCTCCAACTCAAACTTTCTGTAGATGTGCAACAATTGGACTGACCTGCTGCTTGCGTACACCCCAGAAGCAGTGTCTCAACGATCTAAACAAACAGCTGACAACCACGTTTTTCTGTTTTCCATTCTTACCTATACAGACACAGATAAACCACAGGTGGAACGACCAGGTTGTTGGCGACATAGACCATGTAGTTGACGAACTCCAGCCACGGACCGGATGGAAGATGAACAAAATTGTACGTGACCGTCAAGAACGTGTCAAAGACGAATCTGATAGCCGCATAGAGTAGAATTCGTTTTTCGCTTTGGAAACCATCCGTCTTCCCAATTTTTAGCTTGATGACTACCAAGTAGACAATTATGATCAAATAGACAAACAGCGTCATGACAGTGGAGTGGACGAGTACGAAGGATCCGACCTTCTTCAACAAGTACGAGTATGGATACGAATAATCGTACTTGGAGATGTAGCGTCCGGGGACGACGATGTAGTCGCAATAAGGCGAGAAGAAGGCGATCAAGTACAATAAGCCAAAGAGCCATGAAAGAAGGAGTAGTACCTGGAACCATGTTCTTAAAGTAGTGTTTTGCTCATTTGCACTCTTTGTGAGGCTATGCTTATATTAATAGAGTCAGGATTGAGGTACTGAGCAGTACACACAGGCAAAGGCTTAGATCTAGCCAGTAGAAAAACACGGGGCGATGTATTAAGCTCTCTTTGTGATGGCAACGACCGTAAATCCAAACAGATACGATATTTGAAGTATTTTAGGGTGACCCTTTCTACACGTTTAAACTGGAAAGTTCTTCATGAAAATATAGCCCAGGATTTAAGTGGATTAGAAGCTTACACGAACTTTAAATTTTGGTCAGTTTCAGTGCTCGAGATTACATAATTTAAATTCCACGTAGAACTGGTGTCATGCAGGCGTTCAGCTGGCACTCCTTAGACCACTCGGTCAGAATAACTTTCTAGAGCATTCTACTTTACATATTTCTGGTACCGCTGACATTGTGATTTTAAAATACCTACAAAACTTACTTTGTGCACAACTGCTGGATAACTCAGACCGCAGATTATCTTCATCCTGTTCAAGGCAAGCACGAAGCTAAGCATCGCTTCCATCCTAATCGCCGTCGACAAAACCTTCAGAGACGCCGCAGCCATATAATATGGATCGTATCCAATCAGGTTTGCCAGGCCAAACATGAATGTACCAGGAGCCATCAGACATTGGGCGAACCCAATTTGGATCATAATTTGGTAACACTCCAGGGTGCGATATCGCTTTTGAGAGCAGAAGATCTAAGCGGCCATAGAGGGTGCGAACTGTGTGCGCCACTTACATATAGTATTCGTAGATAAAACGGTGCCAAAACGATTCCACACACGCAGTATACGATGCCTACGAACACCTGCATGGAAATCATTCCTTCATTAGTCTCTGGAGCTGTAGTGAGAGAACTGGCTTTTATAGAGCCTGAACGATACAATTTGTTTTTGAAGCTATGAATTATGGAAAGGTGCACATGCCGCACAACAATTAAAAAGAGCGTGGAAATTATGTCACACGTTTAATGTAAAAAGGACAAGTCGTTGTCATCAAGACACATTCACTAAAGGTTATGATAAAGTTCGGAAAGTTTGCAGCTTAATTAGTTTGTCCATACAAAATAAGCGTAGTTCTGACGTGCGATGACTGTCGTTCTCAGAAATCGTTACTGTATCTGTCACTAATTAGTCATGGAATCACGAAAGGTGTTCAAATATATTGTATTGCGTCTTTTTATCTTAATGTGAATCATAGACACATTTATGACCTTTCTTAGAAGACTGTAAATTAAGTCCATCCAAAACTGCAAACGGCACGATTTCACAGAAACTCAACAGAATGGTCTCACCTTACAACGAAAAAACTTGCAAAGCACAAAATTCCGAGAAAAGAACTGCAAGTTTCTCAGTAGGGTGGAGCAGTGTCAATTCGTGAGTTCAGTTCTCGTTTTCTTAGATATTTGTTTCAGAAATTTTGGGCAGTCAAACACGAATGTAGGCTCACGTAATGGGAACATCAGGTCATAATGAATGGATAGACTTCGTGAATCAGACGAAAGACAAGAACGTCAATGTTATTACGTAATTCAAGCATGTAGACCTTTGGAACCATCCATGTAATCTGCTGGGTACACCTATACTCCATCCTTTTTGGAATTACGACGTAGAAGAAGACCATAATCATGGTGATCGAACTCAGATATTTCGAAGTCGGAACGACCGTGAACTCATTCGTGTCTAGGTTAATCCTATTACTAGACCGTTTATTCATGCCGACTGATACCAAGCCTCCTTGGTTTTCTGTATTAGCTATTTTCTCACAGTTCAACACTTCTGTCCTCCCTTTTCTTTTTCGCTATGTGATTTCGGCACTAGAAGGGAAAAAACCCGCACAACATTACTTTTACTATACAGTAAGTGCTTGAGAAACGTATATTTTTCCCGGATTACTTTGCTTGACATTTTGCCGTTCTCAGGCGGAACAACCATTCTACTTTGCTATGATCTCGGAAGATTATCTAGTATGCACAATGCGGAGCAGAAACTACGCGTTTAGTGCTGGCACAAACTACACACGAGGCACAAACACAAGCTGCTCATTGCGCCTCTGTGACATGTATATGAGCACACGGAGAGTGCGCGAGCTGAGGTAGCCTATTGCCATTGGCTAGTTTGATATTTCTTTGATATTTTGGCTATTTCTAACCGGTTATCACGAGTAAACCGGTGTCGTGATGGCTCTCGTTGCCGACGAGCGCGTTTCTCTGAATTCTCAGCTTTTTCGTGGCCACAAGAGAAACGCCTCAAATAACTACGCGTCTCTTTAAAACACAACAGTTGTGGATGATTCGCCTTGTTTGTTGTTGGATGAGCCGCCTTGTTCCACGCCTTGCTTGTTATTGCAGCTATCAAAACGATCGAAAACGTCAATAACTTCTTTGTTTGTTGCCCTGGATAACCCATCTACAGAAATTAGAAGCTCTTTCTGTCTCGCTAGAATTTTACCACATGCTTCCTTCGATAGCAGTAAGTTTATACGCACACTGTTGCTCCCATCGCCTTAATCGATCGTCGCAGAACCGATAAGAACAAAAGCGTAACTGATCAACGTTTTCATTGTTTGCCCACGTTGTCGTGTGCGACAGTCTTCCCCTTCCCCTTCTTCTTCTTTTGCACACCATGAAGAACGACCCCTCTTCTATAATTCAGACGCTGTCGCCCTATGAGTGCCCCGCGAACTACCATGGCCTAAAGAGTTATCTCGCCGGGAAATTCCCCGAGCTTGCGCTACGATTTTGGCACAAGAAGATCGGAGATTCTGATGTTTACCTGGCGGCTGGAACCAGAGATTCTCTCCCGTATGGAACGATTCTTTAATTTCGTGGTAAGACCCATTGTTTAGATCCTTCATGGTTATGGAATGCAAGGAGCTACACGTCGAAGCGAACGAAGCGGAATTCTTTCCGCTGTTCGAGGAATGTCTTGCCGCGTTTCCTGATCTTCTAGAAAGAGGCGTCCAGTTCTGTTCCAGTGTTGTGATGTCACCAAATGCGGTAAATGGATTTACAATGACGTTTCTAACAACCCCTTGCAGTTCAAATCCTTCTTGGACCAACAGGAGGGGAACTGGAAGCGGAAGCCCAATCCTTGTAGCTGCTTCCTAATGACGGCTAAGCAGCAGGAGAAGGTGATGGAGCTGAGTATCAGTCTTCCTGAGGGATACAGATTCGACGCGCCTGATATTGAAAAAGACGGTCAAATTATTACTGATACGTGGATTCATTCTGGACCCAACGAGATCGCTCAAACTATGTAGGATGCACTCTGCAACCGTGTGCTTTTATCCGAACATAATTTAGCATGAAATTGAAGTACCACCCCTCTGCCCTAGTCCGTCAGGGCGATGATGCCGTTGGCTTTGAAATGGCCAACTTCTTCGGTGCACAGAATCACCTTTATGTCCTTGAAGGTCACCGACAAAAAGGTCTTGGTCGCGCTGTTGAGCTGAAGATGTCACAGGAATGCATCAAGTGAGCTCATCTCGAATGTGCAAATACGTTGATTATTTCAGGGCTGGTATGGTGCCTTTTAAATTCATCGAACATTGGAATGCAAATGTGCTGGAACGTGCCAAGAAGGACACTATGTGGACAGAGAAAGTTGATTCCAATGGGAATCCTATGATCTACCAATTTACGCATTTCTCCCGCCAATAAATTCTGTGCGCCAGTAAAGAGCGTGCTATAAACTGACAATCTAAAGATCACCATACCCGGAAGCTAACCGTGGCAAAGAATTTTGAGCTCCATAAAAGGATGTTTAGCACAAGCAATTGTGTAAGGCACAATAAACTGTGCTGCCACATATCACAATTTCTTACGGATCTGTGGTGCCGTTAGCGTGCCCTCGCCACGTGTCCCGTTGATAAGAATAGGCAAAAACGACTTTAATGTCAAAAGGTCAGGTGAATAGAGTGAAAAGGCGATAAACACTGTGCATACGAAGCACAAGAATGCGGACATGGGGATACATCAATTATGGTATCTCAACGAATCGTCCCCGACGCACCCCTTTAAATGTCCCAAATGTTTTAAGTAAATTTTATATCCTATTAAAACACCATAACTACGGTCCATCATTACTAGCGCTGGAATTTGAAGACCTCATCAAATTCAAGTTCAGCCCATCTATGGGGTGCACTGACATCTTTGTTTCCTGCGTCCATACCGCTGGCTCCCCGCGCGCTAAGAAGATGAAGAGGAACTGGCATGTTGCTATGATAGACCCGCAAACAAGGAACACCGTCGACCACTGAAATGTAGTAGCACGACATTACTGATAGTGATAACAGGATCTGACCTGTGCGTAGGTATTGTCAGGAGCAAGAGCGCTCACCACGTGGGGAAGAACCAGTATGACCACTGCGTGTATCATGTTTATCACGGCCATGACGAATGGGGAATGTTGAGCAGCTACGAGTTGACCACTTTTGAGAGTTCCTGTTGCTGCCAGAGCGTTGGCGTTGATGGCTACACAGTAAGACAAGAGCACCCCGACTGCGGCGGACTTGGGTAGGAACGCCATCAGAAGGAAGCACACGACTAGTTGTGCTTGTGATGTACTTGCCAAGAACAGGATTCTGGCCCTTTGACTAAAACAGGTCGCATAGTCGCTGATGGGTCCTGCCAGTAGCTTTGAAACTATGGCTATGAGGAAGGGAACCGCTCCTGCCAGTCCTGTTTCGGAGACGTTGTATCCGAGAACCTAAACGCTCCTGGTGGTTATGTAAATTTATACCCTAACTGACCTTGTTTAAATAAATGGGTCCGTACTGTGTGAAAAGATTATATCCAGCGGCAATAGCCACATAAGATATCCATACGCCAATAATTGGAAAACTGGTGATAATCCGTCTGTAGGGAACGCGATATCTCACTCGATCGTTGATGTGGCGATCCTTTTGAATTTCTTTTAGCTCTACGTTGCTCACACATCTAGGACGGACTATACCGTAGTGGTTTACAATAGGCGCCTACCTATGCTCGTAGGGTGAGTCGCGATAGAAGATCCAAAAGACTCCAAAGGAGACAAGTGTTCCGACAGCATGAACGTAGAAAACGGACTGCCACCCAAGGCTGGATTCACAGAGAAATCCAGAAACTGGCATTGTGAAGAGTGGTCCAAGCTGTGAGTACGGTTTTTGTTCATTATGGCGCTCGTGTTCTCACCTGGACGCACGCATTCTGGATCACCACGAACAAGCCGGCTTGCTTCAGTGTGGACCAGTGTGACGTGAAGGAGCCCATGGCTGGGTAGGTCACCGCCGTCGCAAGCCCCTATAATGAATACTTTTGCCTGGTCTACCAGGATTGATCTCTTTTTTGGGGGTATAGTTTTAACATTCAAAATAAATACGGATGTTGCAAATATTTGTTTTTACGAGAGATTGTCCAATGACGGTCGATAGTTGTGCTCTTACCTCTAAAAACCTCATCAACATGAGCCAGTAGAACCCATAATACGCGGCAACGGGCGTTAGAGCAGTCGAAATGACACTGAGAAGTCCAAATAATGTGAATATAGCCCTAAATAAGAATATGTGATGATTTGCGGATGTCGCAACCTACCGCATTTTAAAAAATTTCAGTAAAACAATTGTAGCTACACTTCCAATTAAGCTCCCTACGGCTATCACCGAAAATAACCAGGCTCGCTCGTCTTTGGAGTACTCATACGCATGTCCTAGAATACTTTGCGGTGATGCAACCTCGTCTTTATACAAACCTTGGTTGCTGTTTCCACTCATGCAAATGATGGTGAAGTTCAGGGCAAGAGTGTTGCTTTTGAGGAACGTGTGGCATAGCAGAGCCAGGAATAGGACAACAAATCGCGTGTGATTTCCGAAATAAACAGGTTTGAGAAGAGCAACCATGGAAGAACGTGCTCCTTGAAATGCCGAGCACAGGTGTAATACGGTTTTTGATCGCAGTGCAGGTTCACGGAGGCATCCGATCGTGAAATGGAAACTTTCGCGGCTGTCTTTACGTATTCATTTTAACAATGTTCCGAATTGATGATTCAGAATGTAAGCGCTCCTCAGAAGGATGTACAATGGAAGCAAGATGTCCGCCCATGCGAAGTCATTTTTAAACAACAAATGTAAGCATGGTCTTTTCCTTAAATAATCCAAAAGTAACACAATAGTAGAAGAAGTAACAGAAGAGGAGCTCACAGCATTTAGATGAATCGGTTGAAATCAACTGTCGACGTGCTTATAGCGAAGCACTACTTACGGCGATTAAAAATGTAACTGGAACCCTTGGAAGCGCACTGCACTCTGTGATCATCTAACTCCATTATTTTATTCTCTAAACGGTCATCGTGTCTGATTCACAAAAAACTGATTATCGCCTACAATGGAAATACCCTCATTAAACCCGTGTACATTTAGCAGAGAACATAGCGTGATGGCGGAAACCCGATCAAGAGGCATTGAATTGGGGCGCCGCAACTTGTAACCAGTTTTGAGTCTAGTGGAAGGTGGAATGGTGTTCCATAATTTTTGTACAGCAAAAAACATTTGCGATTTTTCAGATTGTCGTGAAAAGCCACGGAAAACACTTCCTGCCCGCATATATTACACTTATAGTGCAGAAAGTTATGTAGTGGGTTTCCATTAATGTACTGCTATTGCAGTCGTGTGTGGACTCTGATCAGAAGGGATCGGGTCTTGCCACGATGACCCTGGCAATCATTTGCACGTCCGTTACTTGAGGATCAGAAGGTGAATGCACATCATAACTGTTCTTTAGCGCGCTAGAACGATAAGATCCCATCGTCAGCGACTGCTTAATCCTGCGGACATTTGTGATAAACCATAGAACACGAGTGTAATTGTGTACCATGATAAAGCAGTAAACTTTCCAAAATAAAATGTTCTAAAAGTGATCGCAGCGACGCTATTAATTATCCGTTACAATTTAATTATCTATGTCTAGCCCGCTAATGCCTGCACTGCTGTCTAAGTTCTTATGCAACGTACCAAAAATAGTGCATCGTGACATACTATTTCCTTCCTCGGCACAATTTGGCACTCCTCACCACATCATTCTGTCCTTTTGCTAGGATCACCAGCACCTAGCTGTCGTTTAAAAGTATAGCCTTTTTAAATGTTACCCCGCCCGACATTTATTGACCTTCTGTCTGAGTACTTTGCTACGTACTAAGCATACTTTTTCAAACTCTCTGGGACATGGAACCCACGGGTCCCCCACGCGTTTCCTTACTGCAGTGCGTGAGAAGTGTCAATCTGACGCATGAATTGTTGTTTGCATTCACGGGAGGTCCTTGTGCGTGAGAATGTCGCGACCAACGTAAACGTCTCAGAAAATTTCACATCCTATTTTAATCATGCACCTCATGGCAGTGGGTGCAAGTTTGGATTTGCAATGTTTGGAACTTGGTGCTCGATGTATACCGTGGGGGACGAATAGTGCTTCGAAGGGCCTTTCGTCTAGCTGTCCACGACCTCGAGTTCATATCTCAAAGCGTAATTTCTTAAGTAAGATATCCTCTCCTTGGCAACTACAGAAACGTAGATAATGCCTTAGACGATGGAAGGTATCTTGGCACCTACCCTTGAGGTTACACATGCTTTTAAATTTGTACGTTAAATTCGTAAAAACTACGTTGAAGACACGTTTTTAAGACACAAACCCTCTCCTTAAAACCGATCCCTACGCCGTTTATTTTATTTGACCCATCTTAATATTTTAAGTTTGGTCGAGAAAAAGTATGAACATATCAGCCTGCACTACTCTGCCTGCTGACCTAAGAAAGCCTTCCATCATGCTTCCATGGCACTCAAATTCCTTCAACTGAAGGAATTCTTTTCACACATGTAGTTTTTGCAGATACAGACAGTCATACAATCGGTACTCACATAGTTTGGTCAAAACTTCGGAACCGCAAAAAAAAAACTTCGAAAAAAAAACTCTCCAAAATGTGATGATGGATCGGAATTAATGATGAAAGCTGTTGTGATAATTAAACTGACCCCTTGTAATGTAATGTGGGGGATAGTTGCAAGTTTTCCCTTTGCATCTCATTACATTGAATGACCAAACCCTATTCCATCCACACATTCCCAGCAGTAGCGAAAGACCACGTCGCTTTGCTGAGTTTCTTGGAAACTACGAGTATATCTTTCCAACTGTGGGAACTGTTTTCGACCTTACACGTTTCGTAGTATCAGAAGTCTCCTGCTCACTTACGACCAGACTTTTAGTTGTAGGCATAGAGTAAACGGCGCACTCCCTACATGCATCTACATGCATCTTCCAATGCCAACGGTTGGTTGGATCCACCTGTGCTCGTCGTTGACCTGTACACCGCTGCTTATCCGTATGTGCTACGTAAGAATGGTGCGCTCCATACAAAAAGGCTAATATTAGTTTACAGGTGTTTATATCCTACCAAGAGTACAGGAGACACGACTGCTACCGAATAATAGCGCAATACCTCGCGCTGCATATTTTCTGTGGTTCTGCCTACATCTTGTACGGCGTGGGGATCCTATTCAACCATGACTTGTTTGGGCTTGGTCGAATTGCCCACATAACTACAATTACCTCTTTCTGCTGCATGATAACCATCGACGTAGTTCTAGCCATAAACAGGGTTATTCTCATCACACAAGTGGAAGTTCCACAGGTCTTTACCTCAGTAAGCCTGGCGGTTTTTCTTACAAGCGTGACTAGACCAATTACAGGCGCTTCAGATAATCGTGTGGATAGAATTCGGAGTTCTCTACTTTTTCCTTTGTTCTCCATTCGGCGGCCTTCAGTTAGGCTCCGATCAATACACAATCACCTACGACAGCACGAAGGCATTCTCTTGGATCTTCGACACTTTCCGATTCTACTCTACCGTATCGCTCTCTTGCACATCCCTCACCCTCTACGTGTTCATATGGATCTTTCTGGGGTACAGGATGTACCGCTTCAAGAAGACGATGACAAGCAAGGCTGAACGTAACATCGCCCTTCAAGCAGGGCTCACCTTTTCCTTGAACGCCTTTACTGGCTTTGTCTATCACTATTGCTACCTGACACTCATGGAAAGAGAATGGACTTCGCTGCTTTACGTCTTTGAACAAATGATGAACTTCATGTATGTCCCCCTGATCGTCTACCTCACATTCAACAGGTATACTGCTACAATTGTGGATATCGCTCTCCAGTATTCGCTTTTCAGCAAATTGAGAAGACAAGTGTTCTTTCAGCCATCGGTTGTGGAGCCCCACATGGCGTTCATAATTACTACCAATGTTACGCCACCATCTGTAGTGACTTAATGATAACTGGAAATATCTGAAGAACGAAGAATTGATACATGCACTTGCTTGGATATTCTCGTGACAAAAAATACTTGAAAACGTGTTTGCTTGTATCAAAACTGCCGATTTCTTGCAAAGTATGTGAGAGTTTTTATTCGTGGCGCCATTTGAAACTTTTCATCTTATAGGATGACAAAAAAATTGAGCAGATTGAAAGAACACGGAAATGGAATAACAGTGACGCACGGATATGATGGAAGAACACGGAAATGCGCAAGCAATTGTGTCGATATTTGTATTTTTAGTGTTTTATTCAGGATGTGCACCTCATTGTCGCTGCTTCCAGCTCCCTTGTTTTGAAATCAATGTTCGCTCGTACCCTCACCTTTCCTCACCCATAAGATAAACGATCCTATTGTTGTGTACGTCTTACCGTTTCCCGGCGAGACGACAGCTGTTTTTATAGATTTATGCGCTTGCAACGATCTATATCCAAAATATTATTACATATTATAGCGTTTCAAACGCTGGGTCGAACTTCTTAGAAGATGGTGGTGCAGAAGTTAGGAGCAACGGGAGCCTCCTGAGGGGCCTCGGTGGTGGAATCCGGAGCGGGAGTGGTGGACTCGTCACGGGAGTGTTTGCGGACGTTGGCGCGGTTGAAAAGTCCGCTGAAGTGTTTTCCGAAGAGTTCCTCGACTTGCTGAAACAACAACATGAATTAGGTCATCCACAGGCATTTCGAAATGCATGTCACGGTGAGTTGACAACCGTGACGACCCAATTTCACGCTCACTGACCGACTGGATGTTGCTGTTCAGATACTTCTGATACTGGGTCATCTTCTCGTCGAACTCCTTGAGTTGAGTCACTTCATCGGAGCTGAGGTCGCGGGCGTACGTGTTTCCAATGTAGACCTTGTTATGCTGAAGATAATTGGATAAATATGATTGTTAATGAGGGTAGTGCAGCTCCTACCTGGACCTTGCATCCGTCGAAGATGTATTGGGTGGTGTCCTTCTCAGAGCAGAAGCTAGGCTTGGCTGGGGGTTCGGGAAGGTCGGACTTCTTGACAGTCTTCTCGGCGGCTGTAGCGACGGCCTTTCCGGCGTTCTTGCGCTTCTCTTCGAGGACTTCCTTAACGCGCTTAAATGCGCTTATTTAGATTGTGAATAGGAGCATAAACACAGCTCTGGTTCAAGCTTAACGCACATCACCTACTACAGTCTCAGGATTGTCTTTCCTCTGTGGGACATATATCCTTTTCCTGAGGGGTTCATCCAGCTCAGAGCCCAGGACTTGCAGCCCACTTTAGATTATGGAAAACAAGTCCGAGCGCAAAACAAGTACCGTAATAGTTCGCACATATCACTGCGAAAACACCAATTGCAAACGGAAACCTGTCCCACTCACCCTCTTTCTGGCACCTCAACCACAAAATGTCACCTCTATTTACCTGTTTGAAGTCCTTAATCTGTTGCTCGTATGTTTCGAATTCCTGCTGTTCGGCAACGCTCAACTCCTTCGTGTAGAGGCCGTTGACAAACAGTTTGTTTCCCTCAAAAACATCGGTTAATCTAGCAATTCTCTAGATTCCTCTTACGGTAACAACGCATCCAAGGTTGCCTCCGATTGTGGAGAGGCCGCTCAGAGCGCCGAATCCGGCGAATCTCTTGACGGGGCCGGCAACGGCGACGGCCGCCAGGCACAAGAGCACAGCACACTTCATCGTGGTGTAATAGCCTGGAACAGGGAACGTTTGGGTAAAACCGTCTCTGTGGAGGTAAGGGAAAGGAACTAGTTTTTTCGGCGAACTCGACTCGGGTGAGATACCGAAAGTCAGCGGAGGCGCTTTATAAACAGCGCCGCTGGGTTGCGGTGATTCACGCAGCGACCATCAATCTCACCGTGACCGAGATTTCTAGAACAGTCCGCGCTGGGCGGAGCGAGGAGGAAGTGTGCATGCGAGGAGCGTCCGGGGGATGCTGTTGTGAGAGGGATATCGACAAAACAACTCAGTCAGGCCTAATCTTGCCTGGAAGACATCCAAAGGTTCTGGAGGGAATAGATGAGCGGATGCGATTTAAGGAAGCTATTGTTTGAAAGATCGCGGGGATGAGGGGATAAGCAATCCGTTGTAGAAAGGATAGAAAGGTCATTGCGGTGCAAGTGCATCCGAATTATCGAGTTAGAGTGGCATGAACGGAATATAACCGGTGACCTCGTATATGACTGAGGATCGATGTACTTTATGCCAATTTTTGATTGACTTTATAATGTACACAGCAACACTACAGCAACTGCAAATGGTGGTTAACCGTACAGATTATCATCAATCGTATGATTGATCTGTTTACTGGATAATAAAGTAAATGTTAGGTAAATATTACTATGAACCCGAATCAAGGCTCGGCTTAAAAGAAATCGAGCTACTTTAGTCTCAATATTCAGTTTTGATGAGAAATAGAAATCGAACCCTTTTCTGGTTCGGTTCAGAGGTCGTTCTGTGACCAAGCCGGGTTCTCTATACTTGACCACGCAATTGAGGAAGTAAGAAAAGCTTTTCCAGGCTCTCTTTCCAAGTGAATATTTTATAGACGAACACTCAGCAGTTGCCCGTCGCTATGTTGTCTTAAGGGGAAACAGTAGCTCAGAGAGTCAAAACATTCCGCAATACTTGATACTGTCACTGTAAGCGTACACAACCACTAGTTTATCTTCTGGTGAATCATACAGATAACGATGAGCCCCTTGATCGACCTCCTCGGGTTACTGAATAATAAAACAGCTGTTGCAGTTCAAATTGTTATGTTAGATACCACTGAATCAGATAATACTCGACCGAGGTGATGAACAGCACTAGACCACTGCGGGCTTTTAACCTACGGTTTTATAGCCAAGTACCAAACAACTGTCCCTCCGTCGTGTTGACATCAAACAAAGAAGTAGCTCATAGGACCACAACATCTTAATTCGAAGCTCATTTGATCAAAACATCCAAAACCAAAATTTCGGTGGGATTAACACGGTATGTCACTGTAATCGTGCACAGTGGCAATGATTCATGCAGATTATCATGAGTCATCCTATTCAAAGCACAATGAGTCAGTTAATCGCCGTTCTCAGCCAAGTTATCTAAACAGCTGCTCGGTATGGTGAAGAATGCATAAAAGACCGATGAAGTAAACACATCTCAGTGAATCTTAAGTTACTAATTTAAATAAGAAAACCAAGCAGCATTGGCGCCATAAGAAACATTCTCTCTAAGGTAGTTGAAGTCAAGGAACAACCATCTTAAAAAATGGAACAGCTAGAGTAGAACTAGAGAGAACTAGTTCCCTTGCATAGCTAAATTTTACAAATGAAATGATAATGTGAACAATATTGTATGAAGTAAGAAGTCGCTAGGCATTCGAACCAAGCACATCTAGACCCTTATATACAGCTTCCATATTTGTCCATCTGTTCAAGTCACCCCTCATCTGATCATGTGAGCGCAAACAATCATGATGGATTTGTCAATAAGAGTCAACTGTTGTTCTGATCAAACAAAGTACGGCTTTCTCCGACCCATTCATCCCCAATGTGAATGTTTTTACGATCGTAAAAAGGAGGAACAATTTATTCGGTCCAGAGAAAACAACTTTGACTTTGAGCACTGTAAGACGAAAACACAATTCTCGATTGTGTTTAAACTAGGGGAAGAAGCCATCTTGAAACTTTTTTTATTTGCACAAAGCTCCTCGCGTAAATTCCCGGCCTTTCGCACCCAGTTTGAGGTTGACGTTTGGACTGCACTTTCAGCAAACAACGACAGCGTATGTGTGACCCGAAGCTTATCGACCATGACCCGATAATCGCAGCGATTTTGAACTGTGAGCCCTTCTTTGTCAGCCGTGACTCACAAGACGAACATAAAGTGGGAACCAGTTTCTTTCTCATGCAAACACGCGTCTTTGATCAGTCAGCGATGCGTTGAAGATATCCCCATCCGCACATCTGTATTGTACATGGTCAGCTGACGAACAAAGTACAATGTGGAACAGGTCCGGCCGCGATCCGCGGCGATTTTACTAGCACGGATAATTATATGTCCGCGAGGCGGTGACAAATTGCGCAACAATTTCATGTCCCGTGTTTTATTACCTCATCATGAGTGAAGGACGGGCACTTCCCTGGCACGTGCAATAACGGCATCAATTCGGATAATTGCTTGACAGTTCGCTTCAATGTGGGGTAGTGGACGGAGCACTCGCGCACATAGCGCTTGGCTTCATTTTGAGCGTAAAATAAACTTTGTAAAATCTTGTGGATCTCCTCTGATACCAGATTACAATGCAGCAAGGCATGACAACCCCAAAAGAAACTCTTTTACCTCGTCCTCCACAAATTTAAGGTGCGTTATGACATAACAGTGTGCAGCTGCGATTTTCTTAAAGGCAGAAGAACATTTAGACAAATAACAAATGTAATTTTCTTGAGTTGTAAAGCTTCAAACATATTTATTGTTTTTCTATAAAATAAAACATCAAATTATCTGAGTTGAGGCAATCTTTGGAACGAGCCGCGGTGAGTGCCAGCGTGTTACAGCTTGCCAAGCAACTCCTACGGCACATCATCCGATTGTTTCCCTTCATTTATAGCCTGATTGATGTTATCGCCCGAATGGCACCGACCTCAATCACGCAAAATATTTTGTTCTTCGATTGGATTTATATGATTTAGGGATTTAGAGCAAAAGTTTTTCACTTGTTATGTAAAACTGTTGTAAGTCAACAACTGTGATTTACATGCAAACCACAGAAATACTTGGATGGCGCGCTTAGGGGATAAAATTGGAGAGGAGCCACCCAGATCAGATTTGGCCCTCCTTTTCTAGAGCGGTTTTACTTGCAGTCGTTAGTTCTCTAGTTTACCTAGTTCTCTTGCTAACATTCATTACGCACATCTTGATTTTAGGCGCAATCAGTACGGACAAGTACATCAAGCTACACTTCGGAAATCTTTGAGAAAAGTCTTCACGAGTTGACAAACAAACCTGTAGGTATATGCAATTTTTGTAACACTTGAATAATAATGAGGAGCTTGTATGTACGCTTACCGTTGAGTAAAATAATGGACATTATGGGTAACCATGTAGGAAAAAAGTTGCGCTTCTCAATAAGCACTGCGTATTTCAAATGCTCTGCCACAATGTTGGGTAGAAGGACGGGCGACAAGTTCCGGTCCGACACACGCCATAGTTCCGAATGTCTTTTGTTTTGCAACGACCATAAGCTATGTTTGCTTCAACAGCTGCTGAAGCTAATTGCAGCCTATGTGTGACACAACTGTTTTATTGATGACATACACATCGCAGAATGTTGTATGTCAGACTGTGTCTAGTATCATGGATACGGCCGATGAGATCATTGTTGCCCGTCTGCATTCCAGGAGGATTTCCAGAGTTTGGCTTACACTATATGCAGTACTTTGGACCCTTTAATGGCAACTCGGAGAAGACATTGTAGGGCGATGATTGCACGGCCGCGTTCGGTGCACCTCAGTTTTCAATGTTGTCGACTCTCAAATTCGGAAGAACCGTTTAAAAACGGTCGTGTAACTTAGAAAGGCGTTAAATTTGAGTTCACAAAATTTTCACCCTACGATGATTCAACTCTTGTTAAACTATCTCGTTCAAAGCAACTTAAGAGTTTACGATATACCTCATATGGTGCGAATTGGGGGAACCTACTGTCTGAATGACAAGAACAAGTACAGTTTCCGGGTGGGCAACACAATTAAAATTTCAATGGGCAAGACGTGTAAACAGAGAGCAACTAAGAGCAGAGCATATTTTGGATAAATTAACGGGCTTTCTGATTTGGAAATCGATGCAATTGGCCTTAAAAGGCAACCTAATGAGCGTCCACATTAGTGCAAACCAATGTATTTAAGATTGCAGACTTTCCTTACAGTACTTTCCGCTCATTGAAATAACCAGCCAGACCTTTCCATCGTGACATCCCTCAGCCGTGAGGATAATCTGTCACCAAAATGTTTATTGAACTTCTCTGAAGTGCTTCTAGAAGTTTCTAGAATGTTCCTTGTTGTTCTACGTCAACACACCTCGCTTTTTGGTCCCTTCCTTTGCGAGTTAACGATTTGCTACACTACTGCCTCATATACAGAAAATTGCAGAATTCTTGCAGTGGTAGGAGCCCACTCGAGGCTGTTACACCAGGTAGCTAAACTGCGTACATTTCCCACCCGTTCAAGGAAAGCCGCCCCCCTGTCCCAGTTTTTGAAACGTTCCCGTCTTGTCAACACGCCCTTGTCGATATTCTATTTTTAGTACCCTCAGCCCTTCCAGAACCTTCCACGGCACACAACATGTGAGCAACCGAGAATACCACAACAACTCGCCTCGCTAAAGGGGGTGGAGCAAGGGAGGGTTCGTCGATTCCTGAGTGTGCCATTGGGCTGTAGTTTCGGGTTCCCCCGTGTCCAGAACAATGTCACGTCCCCATTGTGATTCCGTCCGAGATCTGGCCCGTGAAGGTTCGTAATCTGGATCACCGTTTATTGCCTCCACTTATTTGGAATGGGCTATGCTGTCATATCCTGGTTATTTTGGAAAAAGGGCAAATTTTTATGTTCCTTCCGTTTGTCACGTCAGAGATTATCGTCTTGTGACAGCGCAAACGCATCGTTCTTCGACCTCGCGGCGTAAACATCGGCTGTTTTTGAATAACACATAGCACGCGATTTTTGGCCTTGAAATTTAACTGCTATCCTTTTTCAGTTTTTCACAAATATGTCAAGTTGCAAAGCTATTGGAATCGATCTGGGAACCACCTACAGCTGTGTTGGAGTGTACCAACATGGCCGAGTGGAGATCCTAGCAAATGATCAAGGCAACAAGACGACGCCGTCCTATGTCGCTTTTACAGAAACTGAGCGCCTCATAGGAGATCCCGCTAAGGATCAGGTACATAGATCTGACAGTGTGTCCTTTAGAAAAATATGAACAATTCAGATGGCTCGAAATCCAGAAAACTCAGTATTCGACGCTAAGCGCCTCATTGGACGAAAAATGGAGGAGGTGACCGTTCAGAACGATATGAAACACTGGCCGTTCCGTGTCTTCGACGCTGGAAACGGAAAGCCGATGATTGAAGTCGAATACAAGGGCGAAAGGAAGCGATTCACTCCAGAAGAAATAAGCTCCATGGTACTCACAAAAATGAAGGAAACCGCCGAAGCCTACTTGGGCCACCCGGTCAAGGACGCCGTAATCACTGTACCGGCCTACTTC
Source organism: Steinernema glaseri (assembly GCA_000757755.1). Classification (NCBI taxonomy): domain Eukaryota; kingdom Metazoa; phylum Nematoda; class Chromadorea; order Rhabditida; family Steinernematidae; genus Steinernema; species Steinernema glaseri. Next base: position 29,334 of record KN168034.1, read on the forward strand.
AACGACAATCAGCGTCAAGCTACAAAGGACGCCGGAAAGATCGCTGGATTGAATGTCATGCGCATCATCAACGAACCGACAGCTGCTGCTTTGGCTTATGGTTTGGACAATGAGCTGAAGGGCGAGAAGAACGTGCTGATCTATGACCTCGGCGGTGGAACGTTTGATGTTTCGATCTTAAGCATTGCGGAAGGATCACTTTTTGAGGTAATCAAATAAGGCAACAGAAACAGGACATTTAAACACATATTTTTTGGTTTCTACTATTTGAGTGTGGTTTTCTAAGGAGGCGGCTACTGCAAAATCAATGGGATACTATAGGATGTATTATTTCACCCTTATCTCTGTTAGTTTTTTTTTCAAAAACTAAAAAAGATGTAATAGCTTTGGATCACTTTTTCATACTTCCGAAAATGTCAATCTACATATTTCAGGTCTTGTCCACATCCGGAAACACCCACTTGGGTGGCGAAGACTTTGACGAGCGCCTCGTGGATCACTTTGTCAAGGAATTCCACCGAAAATATGGAAAGGACATTAGCAAAAACAACCGAGCGCTCCGACGACTTCGCACGTCCTGCGAACGTGCCAAACGTACTCTTTCCAGCTCCACTGACGCACAGATCGAGATCGACAGCCTCTGCGATGGCTACGACTTCTACACTCACATCTCACGCGCTCGTTTCGAAGAACTAAACGCAGACCTCTTCCGTGGCACTTTGGAGCCAGTGGAGAAGGCTCTAAACGATGCAAAACTGAGCAAGAACGATATCAGCGACGTCGTTCTCGTTGGAGGATCTACGAGGATCCCAAAAATTCAAAAACTTTTGAAGGACTTCTTCCACGGACGTGACCTGAACTGTTCGATTAATCCAGATGAAGCAGTGGCTTATGGAGCCGCTATCCAAGCGGCTATTCTCTCTGGAGTTAGAGATAAGACGGTCAAGGACGTACTTCTTGTCGACGTGGCTCCGCTTTCGCTTGGAATCGAAACAGTTGGTGCCATGATGACAAATATCATCGACCGCAACACGCGAATTCCAGCCAAGGCTACAAAGACGTTTACTACTTATTCGGATAACCAACCAGGCGTCAGCATTCAGGTACCGTATTGATATGGTTACTGTGACAGAACCAAGTGTTGCTCCAGGTCTTTGAAGGGGAGCGCGCATGCACAAAGGACAACAACAAGCTGGGCACGTTTGACCTTATGGGAATCCCTCCGGCTCCCCGTGGAATCCCCCAAATTGAGGTCACTTTTGATATCGACGCCAACGGGATTCTACATGTCACGGCTGCCGACAAGTCGACTGGAAAGTCGGAGCGCATCCAAATTAAGAACGAGAAGGGTCGACTGGATAAGGCCGAAATCGAGCGCATGATTAACGAAGCAAAAACCTACGAGAAGGAGGATCAGATGCATCGTGAGCGCATTGAAGCACGCAATCAGTTGGAAGCGTACGTCTTCCAGGTAGGCAAAGAACCCTAGATATGACTCTCAACCTTGACTGGATACTTTGCAGGTGCGTCAAGCTGTCAACGAATACGGACACAATCTCTCGACAGAAGATCGTCGGGCGGCGGACAACATGTGCGAGGAAACGTTGCGTTGGATTGAAAACAATCAGTTGGCCAGTAAAGCTGAGTGCGACTACCACCTCAAAGAGGCTCAGAACGTCTGCTCGCGCATTATGACGAAACTCCATCAGCCCGGATCGGAGTCGTGCGCTCAACAGGCCACGCGTGGTTATGGACCTGGCGGACCGACTGTCGAGGAGGTTGACTAAAGAGTAAATGGTCGAATTGACTTGGAGAACTATATATTTACGTGGCTTAGATTGAAACGTGTATTTGGGACAGATAGTTATTTTGGCTTTATTGTGGAAGTTATGCCGATACACATATGTAAGCAAATAAATGGATGTGACTTTTTGAAGGGATTATATGCTTGATGTATTGTTGAGTGTTAGTAGTCCGTGGAAACAGGAAAGAACATTATGCTGCCGCTTTCATCACATTGGAGATTATGTGGCAGATCCGAACAAATTTCAAGGTGGTTGGAGGTTTTAATCATGATAATTTAATTTCAAACGCAATGTGTCTTATGCTCATGCAGAATCGCTTGTGTTTTTCCAAGGAATCACGTTGTCCTCAACAATCTGCGGAACTAATCCTTCGCGAATCCAGATGAAAATAACAACTGACATAATTTCTGCCACGATGCCTCTGATGCCACGACGCCTTTGCATCATAAAGTGGAGCAAAGTAAAAATGCACTGCATTGAATTGCACCTGAAAAGCACCTGCTGATGAGATACGATTCTCAACTGGAAGAAACTGCAAAGCGATGCACTAAACAGTTTCGCACTGCATTTTCGCGCTTTTTATGATGCGCCTATGTTTTTACACTTTCTCCAAATTCAGTGTCCACGTTTATCACTGTTACCTTTTTTCAAGCAAGCGATGGGTTTCGAAAATCGTCTGAAGGGTTACAGAGGAAACCTGAAGGTGATCATCCACGCCTGTGAATGTTCTGGCTGTCGGAACGTCGAATGTTACAACTTGCGTGGACTTCTCCTCCACGTTGTCGACTGCCACAACGGATCTCAATGCTACGAATACAAGGATTGTTATCGCCTACGATTGGCCATCGTCCACGCTTGTAATTGTACCTTCATCAACTGCAAGCTGTGCAAAGGGATAGTCGACGGCAAGGTCGTAGAAATGCTCCCCAAACTGGAGTCGACGGTGCGGGATGCAGAACCTGGACGAATCGCGTCGATGATCGGCATGGATGTGCAGGACCTGTTCGACTTGGAGAGGGATCATTACGTCGAAGTGGTGGAGCTGGACGACGAGGAGGATTCAAAGAACGTTGCGAGGTAGGTTCGCTCTTGCTATGAAAATCATGTAGCAACCTTCAGGACTCAAGCCGTGCTATGCGAGAATCCAAATTTCAACAAGCGCTTCCCCAACGTCCAGGAAGTCGAGGAAAATGTAGTGCCCCCGAAACGCAGAAAAGAGTAGGACAGGACAGCAAAAAGATAACCCAACGTCTGAATGCAATTGACCAAATAAATGTTTATTACAGTGGAACTTATGATGTCGTTGTAGGACACTTACAGCTCTGAAAATTCGTTCTTTTAATTGCGCTATCACAAATTTACCTTGTTTAGCTTTTTTCTCTTCCATTTGCTTCTGAAGCATCTGTACAGCTTGCAGAAGTTGTTCCGCCTGTTTTATCTTCTCAGCCAAATCCGGGGTCAATACCACATTGGGCGCCGGGCCTTGTGGGTTTAGCTTCAAATCTTCTGTATTTATTGATTTTGGATCTTCAGACTCTTCATCGCCGTCCTCAACTGAAATAAGAACACTAGGCAAAGAAATATATTTTTAAAACACCTTCTTCAACTTTGCCGTCTTCGTTGAGCGCCTCTTCCGAACTACTGCTGTCCTATAGCAAGGAACACTGCAGAGCATTGAGAGGAAACCGACCTTTTCTTTTTTATGTTCCTGGGCCTTTTTATCCGTCCTTTGACGCACTTCCTCCGAACCCACATGAATAGCAAGCACCGCGAGCAGAAGAAGTATCAGAGGAGCACGCATTTGGTATTGGTGGAAAGTGTGAAAACGACCCTTCGGCCGTCGCTTCTCTGATCCGGGTTGTTGACAGGGCGGCAGTCACGGATTTGCATAGAAATCGAAGACTTTATGTGGCACTGTTTGTGCGCTTCAGCAGGAACTCGAAATCGCATCCCCAGTGTGAAAAATCTGGTTTTATGTGGATGACCGAAATTGCAAATTCGTAACATTGGTTACATCATTCAATGTTAGAAATATTCTCTATTTTGACAATGATTGCGACCAGTGATCGGCAACAGGCTGAAAATCTAAACGAGCTCAAGCACGAGCATGCTCGTTTGCTCCGCAGGAAACGTGCTCGAGTTCGAGCATGCTTGTTTTCATGAAGCTAAAAAAACTCGTACTCAATGCTCTTGCTCGTATTGCTCGACTCGTTCCATTCACTGTTTGACTGAAGAAAAACTGATATGGCGTTCCCTTACGACATTCGGACCTTATATCCGCCTTGTTTGCTTGACCGAAGATCTTGGCATGCCGTACGAGCTCCAGATGGGCTCAAATGCGATGCAAATGCCGGTTCTCCTTGGTTACGCTTGCAGTTCGATTCCAATGATGAAGACAGAATCTGGATCGAAACAGTTTTCGGTACAAGACCATTATGGATGCAGAGTCCGCAATTTGTCCTAACAAAGGTTTGAAGTTCTTTTCTGCAGTTGTGGGACATGCCCGAGACCTCCTTGGTGCTCCGATCAAAGATCAGTATCGATCGATTCACTAGTGTGAAATTTCTGGCGTGAGGCATCGCTTTGAAAAGTTTAAAGAGATTGGTAGCATTGGGCACCACAAATCTACTATGTTTTTGGTCATACTTGGATGACATATGTACAGTCTGTGCATGCCTATAACCAAAACCAAGGCGCGGAGCTGCGCCACGCTTAAGCTGCGTTGGACCGGCGGTCAGTTTCCTGCGCTTGGCGCTAATCAATCGATATCCTGGTCCTCGGCGCTCGCATTGTGTTCGCACCGCTCGCATCGAATAAATGCGATGCTCCGCGCCACAGCCGCCGCATATAAAGGCGGCGCCCCGCGCGGTTCTTGCCTCTCCAAACAGTTGCATTGCATTCATCACGACCGAATTATGTCTTCTCCCCTCGGAAACCCAGACCTTACCGGCAGCCAGGGGCTTCGCCTACCGGAAGATCGCAAATCCGAACAGTTCGCGCAGATTCGAGAAGAAGCGGTGACCATCGTTCATGCTCTCGAATGCACCATAGGCTGCGGCGAGGCTGCCTGCAAGAGTGCACGCGTACTGTTGTCCCATCTGGTCTCGTGCCAGAAAGAAACGGATTGTAGCGAAGAATGTCAGAGAATGAGAACGATGGTTTATCATCTCAAAAACTGTGGTGACCGGAAATGCTTGCTGTGCCGGAAACTGGTTGACAAAAAAGTTGCTGCGCTCCTGCCGGACATAGCCTGCAACGTGGAACAGTCCGATCCGTCGAACCTTGGAGAACTTCTGCAGATCATGGCGATGGGCGACGACAGGTATGGCTGATAGTGACTGCTAACGTTATTTAATATGTGTGATTTCAGTTGCGAAGGTGAGAAAGATAGCAACACTTCTAGCACCAATCTCGAGGATGCGCCGAAGAAGGAGAAGAGCTTCAAGAGCAAGTTGGCTAGATTGGTGCGGAAGAAGAGTGATTGTTAAGCATTTTTCTGTTAATAAATTCTATGAAGTATCGGTGAAAAACCAGCTTTTCTCGACATTCGTTGTTTGCTGTTAGTTTCCGAGTCTCCGCACCGGTGAAAGTATAATGTATTCGTTAATTGTCATTCATTGCGCGGCGCCTTGACGCCATTAATAGTGTACTTTATGATTTTGCACTCTCCCCCTCTCGCACTTGGTGCATATTGATTTTGTTTTTCTGGCTCGTGTCCATCTCTTCTCTCTCGTGAGGTCATGCTGCGGCGCGAGGCCTGCCACACTGCGGCGAGCCTGACTTCTCACAGCTCATCCTCTCACACATCTTCTCCACAGATCAGGTCAACGACTGTTCACTAGTCGCGGTCAGTTCTTTCTCCATGTGTCGTTGTATATCTTTCTGGTGGCAGTAATAATGAACGGATAGGAAACTGGATATCATAGATAGGGAAAGGAAGATCGCAAAGGAGCGTCGCAAACTGTCCCCTCTAATCTAATCGTCACTGAATGTGAATGTGACATGACCTAGCGCTGAACAAGCTTGGTAATGGGAAAGTTCTATCGCATACTTTGGTTCCGTCGTCAGTTCAAAGATTGTAGTGGGCATCTGAGTCCTTTCGGATCTGCGGGTTTCGGAGGTCTCTATATTATCAGATGCCGAGTGTAATAGGTTTTCCCGGTGGGATCCTGTGTGTCACGACAAGGAATTTATCACTTTTTGTTATGTTGTTATGCTGGACTTTTGTTATGGTTTCGTTGTTTCCAATTTACGCAAAACATTTGTGTTACGCCAGAGTCGATCTTGGCGTAAGCGACTCGGAACCGTGGTCTCTCTGTTAGTCTCAGAAACGACAAAAAAAAACAAATATTTCAGCATATTTGCATGTGAGGCTCCCACCGCGAAAGTGATAGTTTGCTCGGCGGCTTTAAAGTTACCCAATGAAGTAAAGATCGCTCGAAACGATATGCAAACTTCCTCTGATAAATTCGCCGTTCCGTTTGAATCGTTTTTGAGCACTGTATCAGAATCACTTTCGGACATCGCTTCGCCAGTATTCCTTTAAAATGAATACGGTATAAAAATCGCACAAAAAAGAAGGAAAACAGACAGATAAAAGAGCAGTTTTCTGGAATCACCAGCATTTCGAATTTCGCATCGCATCGGAAAACCGAAAATCGATGTTATATGGACACTTCAGTCGGCATCCGACAGTATTCAAACTTCGTCCTCTGGATAATGTGTGATTTTTTGAGAATTAAAAATTTATTACTTCGCTATCAATAAGATAAACAGCCGTGCGTGAATCCAGTTCCTTAGGAATTCATTAAGGATTCAGCGCGTTTTCGATACCACATAAACAACAACGCTGTTACTGACTTTACGAGCTTTCAAGCTCTTCGCCAGCTCACAAATAGCCGTTCTGTAGGGCTTTACAGTAACAACAATAATCACGCTATTGATACTGGCCTGGAAAGGCAACAAAACAACAAACATGTCAAACAGTGTTCCCACAATTTCCAGATTACCCATAACCAAGTTGAAAACAAAGAACCCGGCGGGAATGACATAGAGGATTAGCGGTGTGCAAGACATCAGAATGAGTGATAGGAGATGTAATTTGTACAATTTTACCGCGCTGCCATTGTGCATTGTGGCGGCTTTCAAGTACTTTACAATGGCGACTAAAAAGACGATTACAAACAAGATAAGCGTGAAATAAATACAAAAGAAGTATACCGCCCACGATACGATCCATTCCTGATTGGTTGCTGTCGCCATGCACAACAGTTGATGTGGTCCATCGTATGACTTTGGTTGAGCCGGATGGTGTTGGTGGAGCACCAGGTATATGTCGCCACCGGAGACCGATCCATGGAGAAGAACCGCCGATAGCCATCCAATAATTGTGTGGCATTTAGAGCTATCGCTATCGTCCTTTTTGTAGAGCCTTGAGCTACGGTACAGCAGGAAGGCAAAGGCCAAAAATAGGCCGATGAGTGCGTTGAAAATGGCAGTGGTCACGACGCAGACGTTGAGAGCGACCGGAAGTTCCCCAAATATGTTCGGCGCATAGTATAAGCAGAAGGTACCGTCCACGCTTACAAAAGAAGATTTTGATAGGGTGGATAAGAAGAAGGCAATAAGATGAAACCAGCAGTTAATGTTGATTAGAAAGCGTCGATAGGGCACGACTGACTTGGGCGTCTTGAGTATCATGAGCAGCATAGAGAGTGCAAAGGAGAAGAGATGGATGGTTATGCCAATTCGATGTGTTACGGCGAACAAAGTCGAAGACATGACAGTGGATTGAAACAAAGGAGACTGGCGGTGTAACGGCTAATTGTGATGATAAAGCAATTTAAGAAAGACTGAGAAGTAATTGTTTTCGAAGGCAACACATCTGTCATTGAATTTGATCATGGTAACTTTCAGCCCATTTTCACCTTGAAAATGCAGCTGAAAATTGGTAAAAATGAACACCACTTGAGGGAGTGGTTGAGTATATCCGTAGACATTGTTTGTGTAATATTTGTTTATTCGTGTATATTCATCGAGTTTTCCTGGTACAGCCTTCAGATTTCCACCAATTTACGTAGGTTCCCACCGCTTTCAATATTTTCTATTGCCACCCGTCAATTTTTAATTATCAGAAGCGGTGATACAATAAAAAATGTCAAAACGTCACAATAGAACGCGCAGCTGCCTTGCCCAGAAGGCATATAAATGAAGCTGTATGGAGTATGCGGTGGTTAAAAACAATAAATTTATTATTTCTCTAAGACCCTTTTTTGATCAATAGCGGAGTATGTACTGTAATGTCGTACTGTCATAATTTCCAAAAAGAAACACTCTGGGGTCAACTGAGTAAGACTTGTCCACTTGAGCCACATGTTGTCCAGGGAGATCCGGCGCCTGGTTATGGAAACCTCAGTGGCTGAAACTGAAGAAAGTGACAGCGAGCAAGCAATGGAGCTCGCGAAGACAATGCGTTTCTGTGGTGTCACTTTTGTTTGTTTGCGTCCACCACCATTTGACACCTATATGAGCGCGCGGGGGTAGCGCCTCACGGACAGTCTGCGAGGAAGATTGCCTCGGTTTCCAACTGTGTAATCCACTGCCATGAGTATTACAAAGACGTTGATGATTTTTGCAATCCTAGAATTATAAAGCTATGAAGTGGTTGAGGAATCCCTCCTTCTTCGCGTTTTTAGCCCGTCCGTTCGAATCGTGGTTGTCATGAGGCTATAGTGAGATATAAAGCTAAAACTATACCGTATTCAGATGAACTCATTCAAGTTCGCTCTATTCTTATTTGTTTACGTTTACGCATCACCACCCAATGACGTCCCAATAAGAGTTGCTAAGGATAACCCGAGAGGTTAGACTAAATTTAAACTGTGATTCCAAATATCAATTTAGTACCTGTGGCATACAACCAAGGTTCCCTTATAACGTCATTTCCTGTTGTCGCAAGGATAACTACTAAATCGGGCGTACTTTCCGCTGGCTCCGTCAGTTCTGGAGGAAGTAGTGTCCAGGTTAGGTACATCTAATGTAGTAGTATTAATGCATTTTACAGCAGACGGCAAAATTTTCAAGTGGACTAACTACAGATTTAAGAGATCTTCTCGACGTCTATAGGCAAGAAAAAGGTGGGATCCTAATTTAATCGGACATCAGAGTTACGAGGCAGTATTTCAGCAAAACAACAAAACTCAGATGAAGAAGCTTCTGATCCAGACCCTTACCAGAGTGGATATTTGGGAACTAAAACGTCACAACTAGAAAGCGACAACTATTATGGAGCTATTACAGGCAGCAGCAAGAGGAGGATTAAGTTTGGAAGCTACGGTAGCATTGATTCGTCGAAGCTCCAGTCACTTAACTCCAGAAGAAGTGGAGGCACAGGAAGTCTCGGAATCCAGCAAGGAGGCCAAGGTAAACATGAATCAGGCCCATTCTATGCTATATAAAATACTTTTTGCAGGTTACGGTAATATAGGAGAGAACTACGGCACCTTTGGGAACAGCCTACCGGGGCCTCAAGGCAGCATATACGGAGGAAAAGTTGGATCGACCTATGACAGTGGACAGCCCATGACAGGAAATCAGTTTGGCTCTGGATATGGCAGTTATCAGAACAGTGGATCTCCGAGCAGCAACTACGGTGCAATGCAGGGATATGGAGGCTTTTCCCCTTCTGGTCAGCAGCCATATAACGGCAATGGCTATGCAAGTCCGTATACTAGCAGCGGAAACACACAAGCTAGCAGTTACGGAAGCTATTCAAGCCCGTCGTACCCAGGACAAAGCACGGAGGGATACGGTAGTTCCATGAATGCCGCTCCTAACAACGGAAATTTCGAATCGTCATCCTATGGCCAGGGTCACAACCCTAATGGTTTCAATGGTTATGGTCAGTCCTTCACGGGTGGATCTAATTCTGAAGTAAACACCTATACCAGTGGATATAATGGAATGGAACAAAATTATCAGAGCATAGGAGACCAGCCGGCGTACAACAACTATGGTAATAATGGAGCTATTCCCCAACACGGATATGGAGGTGGTCCTGCAGCGACTGGAGCTAATGGGAACTTTAATGGAGGGGGAAGCACCTACACTAATTCGATGGGACAAACTCAAACCATCAATGGATATGGAATGGGCAGTGGATTTGGGGGATCTTCCTCTCCGCAGTCTTATGGTAGCTATCCTCAAGGCGGAACACCTTCCCCAAGCAGTTACAATCAGTTCGGCCAGCAGCCTTCCACAAACAGCTATACCAATCAAATAAACACCCAGCAAGTTGGTACCACGAACTACGGTACTGGAATTATGTCAAACAACTACGGAGCAAACAGCTTTAACAACTACAATGTGCCCAACCAATATGGAAGTGCTCCAAGTCAGAACAATTACGGTGGCGGCGATAACAACTACGGCACTCAGAACTACGGGAGCCCATCTTCTTATGGTTCTGCTGGCAATTGGTGGAATAGTGGTTCCCAGTACGGCGAAGGTTCTTACTCATCTCAACAGGGTAGCCTTGGAAATGGTCAGAATTATGGTGGTCAAGGACTTTATGTTGGAAGACAGTATAGTGAAAAGGTCAAAGCCAATGACGAAGCCGATCGTAACTATGATGACGATGAAGAGAGTGGCTCCGGAAAATCACCAACTGACAAGGACTCCTCTGAAGAGTACACCAAGAAGGCGAAATTATAAGCTTATATCGCAGCTAATTTATTTCACATTACAAACTTCATAGATTCCATAAATATGTTTCTCGAAAGCTGTTCGTATTATTCTAGCGCTCTCACAACTTTGATTTCAGCGTGGCCTTCCGAATCAATTCGGCTTCGTCTCTTAGAAAGCGGCGAAGAATCTTCCCAGATGGTGATTTGGGAATCTCATGTATAAACTGTACTCCTCCCTTCAGCTGTTTGTAATGCGAAACACGTTCTATAAGTAGGATTCACAGAAAACAACGGTGGTTAACTACCGTACCCTTGACGAAATCCGCAAGTTCCTGTTCACTCAGCGACTCCTGCTTTTTAACCACGAAAGCCAGTGGTAGTTCACCGGCAGCTTCATCAGGAATGCCGATCACCGCGCAGTCCTTTACAGACGGATGAGTTAAAAGGAGGTCTTCTAGCTCCGCTGGAGGTACTTGGAATCCTTTCACCTTGATCAGCTCCTTTAGTCGGTCCACAATGTACGTGTAGTCGTCGTCGTCAACATATCCGACGTCACCTGTGCGGAGCCAGCCATCATCGTCAATGGTGATGGCGGTCGCTTGTGGTCTGTTCAAGTAGCCATGCATCACGGTTCCACCTCGTATGCAAACTTCTCCCCTTTCGTTTCGATCGAGTTCTTTTCCGGTGTCCGGGTCGATAATCTTCATCTCCAGATTAGAAGCAAGCTTCCCTGAGCTGCCAAACTTCAGATCTTGAGGGTTGTAGCACATTATATGCGATGCTGCAGTCAGTTCTGTCATCCCATAGGCTACAGTTATATCGAAATTTTGAGCCAATAGAAAAAAACTGCAAAGTACCTTGCCCAACGATTTTGATATTTGGAAGTCGACTCATGACATCGATACACAGTTCCCGTCCAGCAGGCGCTGCTCCGGAGACTATGGCCTGGACACTGCTTAGGTCAAATCTATCAACTGCTGGATCCTTGGAGAGAAGTACCAGAATGGGAGGAACAAGTTTCAGTAGTCTTGCCTGCAACGATTTTTCTACATTAGCAAATTTCAAAGTAAGACATTACTTTATACTTCTCAATGGATCTGCAATACACTTCCAGGTTGAACTGCGACATGACTACGGTAGTTAACCCGTAGACGATGTTAGTCATGAGAACGGAGAAACCGTAAATGTGGTAGATAGGAAGACACAGGACGTCGTGGTCAGAATCGTAGGTGTAGGAGTCGTCAATTTTAAGCAAGACCTCGTCGAGGAGGTGCCTAATATAAAGCTAGTTAAGTGTCTTACGCTTACAAACTCACGTTCCGAGAATATCTGTTTCGTAGGTCATGTTGTTGTGTGTCAGCATCACTCCTTTGGGAGATCCAGTGGTGCCACTAAAAAGAGGCATAAGAGGGTAAGACCAAAAAAGTTGCTACATATACTAAAGGATATTCTTAAGTGTTACGCATAAAACGAACCTTGAGTACGGTAGAATCAAAATATCTCTACTTATATCCACATCAACTTTGTGTCTGTTCAGATTGGGTTGACAGGTCAGAACTTCGTCATACTTGACCACTCCAAATGGCAGCTTTCCGATTGGTTCTGATCTATGATCAGGAACGACCACAACGCACTAAATCACTTGTCGTAAATTGAATCCTTCCTATGACTTACAGTAATCTTAGGACAGTTATGAACAGCCTTGAAAACCTTCGCAAAATTCAGCTCATTGCAAAACACAATCTGACTTCCTGAGTCCTTGAATTGATACTCTAGTTCGTCTAAAAACATGGTTCTTCAGTTTTGCTCAATGAGGCCTACATTCGGTAAAGGAGTAACTGGCAGTGCTCAAGGCGCCACCTTGAAGCGCAACTCCCAGAAATATAGGAAAGTACTCCAAACAATTGTGCATGACGGCACAAGCCACATCTCCATGTTTAAAGTGCTTTTGCTCCAGAAAAGAAGCCACCGATAGGGACTGCACATAGAGGTCGTGGTTGGTCACCTCTTTCCCTGTTTCAGCATCAATCTGGAAAAGCACAATTGAGCGAAACTTATATACCTTAAGCTATCTTACCAAGGCAATCTTCTTCCCATACTTCCACAAAGATTCCAGTAGGGTATCGGAAAACGGTTTAGTGGGTGTGGGTAATTTTTTGCACTGCGATCTGAATATCATGTGACTGGAGAGAACAGAACCGGGCGCTGCAGAACTGACAGAAGGAGCCAAAAAGCCAGTCACACAGGGCAGCTGATTGCGCGCGCAACACACGCAAAAAGAAGGTTCTGTGTAGTTTGTAGCAACGAGAGATAAGGAGCATAGAGGAGAGCGGGAAAACAAGATGTTTTGGCTGTTCTGGGCAGTATGATACTTGATGAAAACAAGGAAGCTCGAAGCGGTGATGCCGACTCGATGGAAAAATCCTGTCGAGTCGAGTTTCAAGTTGACTCGTTTTTCCAAAATACTATCGAGACCAGTTTCGAGTTGAGTATTTCTCTGTAAAATGCACGACTGACGCCAATTTGGTGGCTCAACTACATCTTTGAATCGTTATTTTAATGTCTCTAACACGTTACTTGAGTGAAATACTGGAATAAACTCGAATATTACTCGCTTGTTACTCGAATAAAAATACTCGAGTTTGTAACTCGATTTCACGACTTCTTTTCCGAAAACCCTATTGAGTCGAGTATCGAGTTGACTCCTTTTCCAGAAATCTTATTGAGTCGAGTCTCGAGTTGAATTTACTCGAGTCGCAACTCGAGTCGTGACTCAATCGGCTCGAACAACATATGCTACCTCATCAAATAATATTGAATAGGGCTCTGATCAGAGGCAGAATTCAGTTTCTACTCACATAGAAGGGCATAAGAGATGGAATGCACACCTTTATTAGCACAGCTCGTCAACTTGCGTAATCAGCAACGTCAACGCAACGCTCAGTTTCATCATGAACACAAAGCTCACGAGCACGACGCTTTTGTGTGGCGAATTCCTCCATTTCGGGTATCCTGCATTTGCTCGGGAGTCTCAGAAACGCCGAGTAGTTTGTTCGAATGACCTTTTCAAGATTTGCACAATATCGCGGTCCTAGTTCACTTATGTTAATCTCGAAGTCTTTGAGTGCAACAAGGAGTGCAAGCAGTCGACATCTGAAAAACCATTGTCTGCGGTCCATTGATTGCAGGGTTTCGTAAAACTCGCTAAGAAGCATGCGCTGACGAAAATTGATGGGGCCCAATTTATATATTAAGGCGCTCATATAGACGTTCTTGCCTTTTGATGCTCGGTAGAGCTCGAGGAGACTGTACCCGGGAGCAACTGCACTGTACTCGAGGCACTCGCCAAAAAATCGAGTTAGTATATCACCACAGTCATATATTCGGCCTTTTCGTTGATCGTCCAGCTGAGTCCAAATAGGTCTCAAAGCTTTGAGCTGGCCGAGCTCAACGTAGTACCTAAAAATGCACTCGGGATCCACGACCTTTTCGGCTCTCTTGAATGTTTCTCGAAGATTTAACCGAAGCGGCCCCGCGAACACGAAGCACTCATCAGGGATGGCGGGAAGCTGCTGAAAGGTCTGATGGAATTTCAAGATTCGTGCGTATCTTCGGTGGTACCTCTGGACGCACTTCGGTAAGGAAAAGAAATCCATTTCTATCTTCTCCACCAAGGACTTCTTGGCTGCGGTCTTGAATAGAGACTTCATAGTCTGTGAAATGATAGCAGAAATAGCAGAAGAAATAGCAGTAGAAATAATATGTTGCCCATAAATTAGCGATGCACTCGAAGAAAAAAGCGATGCACTTGAAGAGAAAAGCTACTTCGTGGCGCACGTGTCTTGTCAAGTATTCGAGAGTCCTTTGCAAGGGCGATTATAACAGCATCAACAAGTACGTACCTAATGTGTAGAGCACAACAACTATTGGAAGAAACATATTTATTTTATTTTCAACATTAACACATAGGAACACGAGCATCAATGCTTGCGGCGGCCAAATCCTCGATTGCTGGTATCCTGCAGTTCTCTGGAAGCTCCAAAAAGACCGATGGCATTAAGCGAATAATCTGTTTGAGCTCTGTACGAGATCGCCAATCCATTTTGCCTAGAGTGATGTCGAAGCCCTGCAGCGCCACAAGGCCAGCAAGTTGTTCGCAGTTGGAAGCCCATTGGTCGCTGTGTCCAAATTGCAGAGTTCTGCAAAACTCGCCAAGGAGTATGTGCTTTTGAAATTCGACTGTGCCCATCTTCCAGAGAAATACGCTGAGATGGAAGTTCTTCACTCTTGCTTCTTGGTAGAGCGCGAAGAGGCGGTAGTCGGGAGGCGGCACACCGGTCTTCAGATACTCCGATAAGGCTTGCTTCACTTCGTCGTCGGAACTACAGATTCGCGCTTGTTGCTCCTTGTCCAATCGGCCCCAAGCGGACTTCATCCATTCGAGGTTCCGGTGTTCCATATAGTGCGTGAAAACGTCCACAGGATCTACGACTCGCTCGGCTCTTTCGAACGTCCGTTGAAGGTTGATACTCCAGTCCTTAGCGAACACGAAGCACTCATCGGGGAATGCGGGAAGCTTGGAATACAGTTTGTGGAAGCTGCGGATTCGGATATTGACGAGAATGGTCCGGGGAACCATTTTTGCGTCGATCGCCAAATTCTCCGTTGAGATCTTCTTGGCAACGATTTCGAACAGGGAGCTCATCCTCTTGGGATAGGTTAGAACACCTTAAGGTAAGTGTTCTGGGCACTTGACCGACTTATATAACAAAAAGTGATGCATTTCCGAAAAATAGCATCAGTGTTGCGATACACATGCAAGCATTGCTTTTGAGCATCCATTGAAGGCTGATCCATGTAAGTATTGCTTTCTCTTTTTCTTAAGCATTGCTTTTTTTGGCGCGCTACGTAGCACATTTGCTATGGAACAAAGGGAAACTTCTGTGTAACCCCTGAAAAAACCGTTATCGAATCTATAACTTTGGCGTAGCTCCTCCGCTGCATTGAAAGATGCATACCAGTTCTACTATTCCCATATATATATAGGCATTAGCGACATGCATCTTTTGCTGTTCAGGACCTGCGTCTCCTGCATGATGACAACGATGGCGATTTCGAGAACTATTTGAGTGTTCAAGATTGATATAGCTTTCCCCCTGGTTCTATATAATATTCACATCCAATCACCGGTATTTTTCACCGAACTGAACCACTTCCGAGGAATGGATGATGCCATGCATCACAATATTCCGCATTCGGCAACTAGCAGGTGTTCTTTCGTCAATCACCGATCTGTCCACTCTCGCGGATTCGGCACGTCAACATGGTCTTAGATGTGCTCGTTGGCAGCATTTTCATATCCTTATCTACGATCTGCATGCCACTTTACTTCAGAATCCTTTATGTGGGTACTGTAGCTACATAAAGCTTAAAAATCTCAAATTTAGGTATTCTTGAAGAATCCTAAATACAAATGCAGCAAAAGCTATAAATTGATGGCGCAGATAGGATTTACCCACTGCTTCATGTTTCCAGGCCAAGTGGCGAAGGGAATATCAGTTCTGCTTGGCTACGATCCAGCTGGGATAGGTTCTTATCTGATGAAGGTCTTCAACGGGTGCCGAAAAACGGAAACCATCCTTGTCGTTGCTCTAGCTTTGGAGCGGGTCTCTACAATACGCCAATTGAAGACGATCTTAAACCTTGTTGACGTATGATTTTGAGCAAAGCAAGCAATGCTTCACCATAAACCTTTTAGGTCGTTACAGTTCTTGCTTGGACATATGGGTTCGTTAACTTTGGCCTCCTTTGCAGCCCTTGGGCAGACTTCCACCTTAACCCGACAACCTATGGTGTGCAGTATAACAAGGCGTTGCCATTGACAGACTTATTGGAGAAAGTGAGCTTTTACAGTTCTGTGGTCTGTGCGGCGATTACATTCCTACTTTATGTGTCAATAATCGCCTATCTGGTGCATCGGAAGCTAGCCATGAAGACTGTAAAATTCGATATAAACGAAAAGGCAATATTTATGCAAGCTTTGATACGATTTCTTGGCGACCTCTCCGCTATGTCACTTGGCCATGTGATTCCGATGTTTACGTCTGTGAGCGCGTCACTGGGAATTGCTACCTCCATTGGGTACATACTCAACTACTTGGTGTTTCCACCTATTTTTTCCATTGTTGTCAGCAGGTGCTACTTTGACCCCTGAGTGTATCATGAACATTCCTTTCAGGTCCCTGCGAGAAGCCGTTTTTCCATGTCGAAAGAAGTTTGAGATGTCAGTTACGCCCGTAGTGCACAAGTAGCGTTAATTTTGAGAAATATTGCGGATAAATTACGGATGATGTACCGCCATATTTATTTTCGGCTTTCTATATGGAGGAATATGTAAAAATCTGCCCATATCGTCGTTCCAAATCCATAGACCTTCTTTTCCGTAGTACTTATCTGTCTGGAAAGTATTTTAACTCAACGTATCACCTCATTAATGAGACACGTTTTACTGTTGTACCAGGTGTCACGTTTTTCGATGTCTTGTCACGAGGTGTACCAGGTGTCACGTTTTTCGATGTCTTGTTGTGCTTTGAGCGTTCAGTTTGTTGTGCTTTGAGCGCAGCTTTAACGCTGTTTCCATGTCATGAAAAAGGTCATAAAATTATCCGATACACTACAGTCACATCCGGAATAAAACGTGCATCCAAAAGCAAAGACAAAGATAAGACAAAGTCCAATTGTAACATTTGTGCATCACCATTCATTCCCTTTTTGGTTTGCCGACGGAGAATAGTCTTATCAAAATCGCCTGACTCGGAGTCTGTTGCTATTCTGTGACGCGTTGTGCGAGCTTTGGAATCGACGTCAGCATTCGCTTAATGACACCCCTTTACGACCTGGCGATTACCTGGAGTGCCCCCTCTTATCAGTGGAGCTACGCCCGTTCTGGCAGCTTATATCTGCATCCACACGTGCATCCGTCACTCTCAGTCGCCAGTCAACCATGCGAACCCTCTTTGTTCTTGCCGCGCTCGTCGCCCTCAGCGTTGCCGTCGCCCGACTTCCTGTAAGTTGATACTTTGGTCAAAATCTTCACGGTGGAAACGTTCAGTCCAAGCTGGACTCCATCACCGACCGCATGGAATGCGTGCTCTGCCAGGACATCGTCCGTGACTCCGAGAAGTGGATCGGAGATGAAGAGCAGGACAAGGAGAAGGCCATCATCAAGAAGTGTGAGAACTTCTTCGGAGGTGCCGGCAACCCGCTCGCCAAGGGAGTGTGCGACGGACTTGCTGAACAGTGGCTCGACAAGATCATCAAGCATCTCGAGGACCCCACCTCTGAGAAGAAGGACTCCAAGAAGGCTTGCCAGGACATCGGCATGTGCAAGAACTAAACAGTTAGTCGTGTTGCCTTGTTTTCTCTTGTAACGATCAAATAAACCTTATAAATGATTCTGCCCACAAACATTGTCCTTAGAATTCAATGGGCTTTACTGAGTTCAGCAAGATGGATGCAGGTGGTCCAGAGAACGGATCCCAGATGAGGGCACTGGCTGAACATAGGTTGTTTTGGTCAGGACTTCAAACGGATCTCCACTGTTGTTGACCCTCCAATTCAGCAAACATAGAATTCGACCGACCGTGACAACAACAACACTTCGTTTTCCCACCACACGATTTTATTGTTGTTGTTGTTTACACAAACACCTTTTGTGCAAAAACATCGTTTCCCACCCTCAAATGGCGATACCAGTCCAATAATCCGGCTTTATGTACAAAACTCATTTCCAGCACAATATATACAGCTCATAAATTAACTTATACACATATCTAACACTTTCAGCTCTGATCTTGCTCCTTTCCACAAATCGACGTTGCAAGCTTCGGCTCACCCGCATGACTAATAACCACCGGCCTTCTACCACTCTTCGAACAAGTCTACATCTCTTTGAGGCGCTTTGAGGTTGTCTTCGGCGTCCGCATCGGTCTCATCGTAGCTGTCAAAGTTTCCGATGTCACCGTCGTGGTGAATGGTGGGAATGAGTGGGGGCTGAAAACAAACATTTCCATCCTCCGTTCCTACAGTACTCCCTTACCTTGATTTTCAAGTCTTGAAGATCATCAAAGTTAATGGTCGAAAACCAGGGATGCATGCGGACTTCCGCGTCGCCTGCCTTGCGACAGCCAAGGCGCTCGCAAACTTCGATCTTAAGAAGCTGTGAGACGATATCCCTGAAAATGAGACCCACTTAACGCAGCCAATATGATGCCTCTTACTTAGCATTGGTGCTGAACGTTTTTCGCGGAAATACGACGTTCGGATTGTCGTAGATGTTTTCGTGAATGTCATCTGCATTGGCGCCGACAAAGGGTGTTTTTCCGGTCATAAGCTCGAAGATGAGTATGCCGAGCGCCCACCAGTCGACACACCGGTTGTGACCGATTCCGCTCATCACTTCCGGGGCCAAGTATTCAGCTGTGCCGCAGATGGTCCAAGAGCGGGAATGGATGACTTTGGCGAAGCCGAAGTCAGTAAGCTTGATATGACCGTCCGCGGTTAACATGAGATTTTCGGGCTTGAGATCACGATAAGCCTAAAAAGTTCCTATACATCTTCAAACAGTTAAGGAGCTCTTACAATGTTGAAAGAATGAATATACTCCAAGGCAAGCACCACCTCTGCAGCATAGAACTTTGCCATGGGGCTCGGGAAAGCGCCACTAGCGCGAAGATAGGAGAAGATCTCTCCACCGGAGACGAATTCCAGAATCATGTAAACGTTGATCTGGTCCTTTGCCGTGCTCAACCTGGAATCAGTTGCTTAGAAACCTGCGAAATTATTGATTTTGTTTACAGCTTAACGATGAACGGATGTTGGAGCTGGGCGAGGACGCGTTTTTCGTTGTGCACATGTTCGACCTGACGGGTTGAAACTAATTTCGCGATGTTCAGCACTTTCAGCGCATAATGGCGTTCGGTCTGAGCGTGTCGGCATAACTCGACGCGACCAAATGTTCCTCTTCCTGAAAAAGTGACCATTTTTCTTTCTCTTCTACTTCCTCTTCCATATATTAAGGATAATTCGATGGGCAATGAATAATTCTGGAACGCACGCAACCATGCTCTTAACATGCCGTCTCAATAACAGGAAATGTGGAAAAATTCTCTGGGGACAAGACGTGTGTTCTAGATCTCATAAACAAGACTAAAAATAGAGTCAGTTCTCTTGCAAAGGTAACCCCTTCCATTTGTTTTTTCCGTCGCACTTTCTGGAACACTCCTCCAGTTTGCAACCCGCTGCACGTCCACCACTTTTTAATCTCAATCAGTTGTTCAGTCCACTGCAAGGCGTCGCAGCCATGACCCTCTCCCTTTAAATTCGAAAAATGGACCCCAGTCGGTGAGTGATCTCTCGATTACGCGAAGTCGTTTGTGAGGACTTATGTGCCGGCTAAAGTATACATTTCCGTCAGTATCTCAAGTGGACACAGATCTGTGGAGCTTGTGTTGTAACATTGCCTGCACGTCATGCAAATGGCAATCCTAGCAGGAGGTGATGTAAAGTAGTCAACGATCTGTTACAGCGCGGTGAGGACGGGTGCTGTGTTGCGGTGGTGTTGTGTCACAGAAAGTACCCAATGGGACGGCATATCGGCTGGTCAGAGTGGACCCTAGATTGCGAGAAGTAGCAATCTGACCAGCGATAAGTGACATATGGCAGACCGAACTCCGGGATTGAACCAGAAAATGTCTCGCGGGCGTTTGATTGAAAACAGCTGAGGGTGTTCTGTGCGGACTCTGTTTCGTCTGTGGAAGCGAGCAAGGATAGCCGGTGTACTCTCGTATAGGCAGAGCAGAAGTTCAAGTGGATCGGCATGGTCGGGTCAAGTTACAAGTGGGTGATGGAACTGTTGAGTGAGAAAAAGATGAATGGAGAAAAACCACGAGTGCCCTTGATCGCAAAGAAAAGAAGCGTTAGCTTCCATTGGGAAAAAAAGAAATGCCTCATGCTGGAATCGAACCAGCGACCTTCTGTTTACAGACAGACGCTCTGCCCCTGATCCAATGAGGCGGATGTTCCTGCATGACCGAATATCGTACATATGGGGTCATGGAAAGTTCTACTGAATGGTTCATAAGTTTGTGACTTTTTTGAACATGTTATTATCATTGCTTATCGCCTCCTTTTATCGCCTCAAAAGCTTGCCACATGTTGTGGAACCCTCTTACTTAGCTTCTAACATTAGTAGATAAACCCACATGACAATTGCATATCCCAAGAAAAAAACCTTCACTAAACCTCAAACCCACTTACCGATGACACAAACCGGCTTGAGGTAGTGCTTGAGCACGATGTCGTCGTGCTCCTCCGATTCTTCACTGCTGCGATCAAAGGACATTGTAGCAGGAACTGGCGAGGGCTTCTGTGAATCCGCAACAGAGAATATATGCGGTTGAAGTGGAAGGCAAGGACTGAAACAACGGAGTTCCTTCGACGAAACGAGACCCTAAGAGAGGAGCGAGGTCGGGGCGTCGCCAGCGATCGCGAAGACTCTGATCGGCCACGCCCCTCGGCGGATATAGTTTGGCGACCGGGCTCATCGCGGCGGCAAGAACATAAAGACCTGCGCGAGGGGCTATTTTTAGTGCCAGCCAAGCACTCCTTTGCCCAGTGGCGCATAAAACATTTCGAACAAGGGTGCCGTAAGTGCCCGTTTCCAGCTGAACGAAATTGGAACCATAAGGCGAGTCCATTTTGCGGGTAAAGTGGTCACGAATAATCGTTGGGACGGAAAGTTGTTATGTGCCAAAGTAAGCACCTCGGACCATTGAGCAAAAGGTTCCTGGTGCTCTATACATAGTTCAGAACACAGAGCAAAAATTGACACCGTTTTCATCAAACCAACATATGGGAAAACCGGGTGTTGTTTGGCGTTCACACGGCAGCGAGATAAAGTCGGACTGGAACTGGAGGTGCGCATCGCCGGCCGTTCTTTTTTAATGGGTGCAAGAAGGCGAAAACAAATAGATTTGAAGGACGCGGCAGGTGAGTCTGCAGATCCGGCCAGACGGTAAACACCTCGACGAAGAAACCAGATGACCGGATGATTTAATACTTCTTGATAGGAAGTCCATCGGCATGTGATAAGGTGTCAGGGGGTGAAAACGAGGAACTTTTGCAGTTTGACAAGGTAACTTGAGCCGATATTGCAGTGTTGCAGTGGATTTTACGTCATTAGCGATGAGCAAGAAAACGTGCATTTTCTGATCAGGACGGCAATTCAATTACATTGTTCTTCGGCTTTTTGATTTGCTCGATCCCGAACATTCCATCTCCAAGGTTAGAGATTATGGTCACCATCTGATAGAGCTAGACCAACGATCACCTTAAGCTGGTAACTCTTGCATGTTCGTCATCGTTGTTTTTTAAAATCTTTAAAATGAGCCGTCAGGTTAAGTTTCTCAAGGTGAGTGACATGCGTCCTGCAAACTCTTCGGGAACACGTGAAGTGTGGCACAATCGGAGGACAAGTGGCATGACAAGGATATGTACACTTTTTGTGAAGTATCGGTGTTCGACTTCCCGCTTAAATTTTGTGACATACGCTGTCCCTAGTTAAATTTTAAAATCTTCAGATGCTATAAATCTAGCTTTAGCCTTTTCTGAGGTTATCGGCTGTTACAGTAAATGACTCGAAGTATATCGTCTGCCGCTTATCAGAAACCAGATATTCTATAAGGTATTTCGGACATATCAACCCACCTTTAATCAAATATAATTAAGTCATACTTTCCGGTCTTTTTCAACTACCTCCTTCAAGTTTATCATTATTGCTACGATTCCTGTGTTTAGTTACTTAACCACGCTTTAAGAAAATCTCTGCTTTGCATTGTTATTGCATTATCAGTAGCTTCAGCTTGGGAAGCCATGAAATACTAAGCTTTCCTCAATGCCCCACGTGTATAACGTGCAGCTAAATTACTGATCGCTGGACGAAAACCAGACGTGCCGAAGACCACAATATGTAATGCAAGGGTGATCGCCACCTTTTTTATTTTCCATCGTCCTCTCCACATCTATCTTCGTCTCACTCCTTTTTCCAATCCTCTAGAGGAGTCGAAGACCAAGCGTTGGCCTTTCAACTTAAACCATATTTTTGACTCCATTCTCGGAACAGCTTTCACAAAGAAGGAAACGTAGCTTGAGTCGTGGATGCATGCCTCTGGGAATCTGTTGTTTTCATAAAGGTTGTGCTCGAGATGGGCGCTTCGGCAAAAATAACAACACCGGGCCGTTCGTTATTTTATGCATATTATGTTTTTGTCCATGGGCATACCAAAGGTCATAAACAATGGATAGTCCATGCCGACAACATCTTCAAGCAGCTGGTGTTGGGGGAGTGCTTCTCTAATCACCCAGTGCCGAAGATCAGAAGTCGTGTTCCGATGTAACGGTTAGCCATTTGTTTTACAAAAACCGCGACAGCCTGGATGTGGCTAAACTGGAACGTTTGTTCGTCAGGCGTAATGTGCCATTTATCAAATTTGTTCATCGCCGCGGCTCTCTTCCTCGTCTACAACTGTCCATCATGTCGGCCATGTTTTGACAGCGGATCAGTAAAAACTTTGATCCTTAATGCTTTTTCCACGCGAGCCACCTGTAACCGTTTTTACGTTTAAAGAATCGGCGTAATGTAATGTACACTGCCAAGTTCTCTGTTTACAACTCAGGCACTATTATTCAAGCCGAAAACAGCTCCATAGCAGGAACGAGTCCTGCTAGAGAATTGCTGATTCGATCTAGCGGGATGTTTTGGACCCACGTCATGGAGAGGAAGTTCAGCCAACTGCGCGCTGAGTGTTTGCGTTCAGCAACTATAAGGAACGGTAGAGGAACACCGCTGTCAAATAGCACCCATGAGTTTGCTGAGATACTTCAGGACGGTGTCTGCTCTGAACGACTTAAGTGTTGATGGAAAAGTGCTCGAAAAGCATCATAAATACTAAAGTATACGTTTTGGAAAGTGGCTTTTGTTGAAATGACTTTAAACGCTTTTTTAGGGTTGCATTTATGTAGTCGCTGAACAATCTGGCGGCATTTAGGGAGCATGACTCAGAACCAGAAGTTCATATACAACCTTGTTATGTTGTGTGCGGTCAGTTCCCATCACGTCACATGACGTGGATACACATAACTTCGAGTCGTTGTTGATAAGACCGAATATCCGGATTGCTCAAGGAAGGAGACGTCACTTCTTTTCGTCACTTCCTTGTCGCCGTGCGTCAACCCAGTTTATAGCTTATGAATCAGCAGTTGCGTTTCTGTGATCACAACAGAGTAGTTCAACTTGGGTCAGGGGGAACATTGGACGACAGTGCTACCAATCCAAGAGAACGTCGCTATTTATAAAGTTAAGAAATTAGTTGACTTTGCCGAGACGCCATCGAGGAGTTAACTGTCCGGGAAGGAGAATACTTGGAAGTAAACATTGTATAGGACAAGTTATCAGTTTTTGCACCGAACGTTTGGACGTGTTCGTTGTAAATGTAAGTGCTCCGATCATGCATTAACAACCATAATTGTTTGCTTTCGAACGAGCACGTAAAAGTGTTGACCAAGAAGGTGAAAAGTTATGAGTTCATGAACCAGTGCGACTGTGGCAGGCGATCAACATAACTGAAAATCTCAGAATGGGAAGGTCACGTTCTTTCTTTACGAGCTTCATTCAGTGAAATTATTTTGCTGCGCTGTGCTCCCTCATCGGGCGTCATTTCTTATCGATTTGTGCTTTGTTTTCCTTAACCCTATATGTAAAATCGCTTTATCGTAATTATAAACATCGTGGTACCATGTTCATTTGAGATAACTTACAAGGGAACCTCCCCGTGTACTCCTAGTGTGGTAAATACGAATGAAGAAGTAACACTTTACAACATTGGAAAAGTCTGTTTCTGAAAAGTATGTATTTAAGCACACCTCTAGAAATAGAACCCAACAAATTTAGACCTCTTACATATGAACACGCTTATGCTTATGAACGTACGCTGCAAGACGCACTAGGGTCATTTTTATCAGGATTCAGGTGAAACGCCTGAGGACGCTTTGGGGCTATCTGGGACATTTCATCTCTGTCATTTCAATCGTTGGAGGACACTAAAAAGGCATCCTCGTTGGTGTTTCTGTGATGAAACAGACAATTTAAAAATCATAAAGCTTAAGATTAATTTGTTCAGCTGATTTGGATTGCAAATCAGAAAAAAACATGTAAACAGTCACAGAGTTTTTGGTCGATTTTTTTTGTTATTTACAAAAACGCGTCTCAACTACCCACAGTTTATCGCCCATTTTTCGAATTCTCCCACTGCGGGGGTTGTTTTTCCACCCGCCACCGCTGTGGACTTTGCTCCATTTGTGCACCTTCGCACCGGGCTAAAAATGAAATCCACTGCCAGTTGGCATTTCCAGGACCACAACAGCGTCTGATGGGTATGAAACAATTGTTTGATAAAGTGGTTAGACACCACTTGCGTCATGACCAAGTAACCAAGTTCCGCTTTAAGCTATGTTATGCTATGTCATCTGGTTCCGTCTGTTTGTCGCATCCTTCGTCGGTCTTTAGTTCCTGCCCTACATCATCATTCATACTCATGACATGAGGGCCAACATTCCCTTAATCCAAACAATGAATAGCCGGCGATGCTATCTTTGTTTATAGAAGGGTCGGTGTATATCGAATTTCAACTGTAGAGTGCCGTCACACAAAGGGCTTTGAGAGCCATGCGCGTCGCCATTCAGTTTTTTCGTTGTCAAAACTGTTCACCAATGACTCACTTATCAACCGGTGCCACCTATTAATCAGGAGGTTATTTTTTGCTGCCCACGGCCCATCAGCTCTAATCAAAGTGCGCCGCCGGGCTTTCCCTTCCCCCGCAATCATGTCACTTTGTACCAGAGAGCACCGATCAGTTGCTTTTTTACATCTAGCCATTCACACCTCGCTGACGTCAAAGGGTTAGGATTTCCCGGCGCATATGCCCGAGGTACATTTTGATATCTCGCATTTGGGCGGCACGTGAACAAGCCCTTCTTCACAGAAGTCATCCCGCTCGCACTATGCGCACTTGACAGTTACAAAAAAATTCAAACAACTCGCTTCGTTGACGCAATTGCACGCAGCCGGGCGCGCTGAGCTGAGAGACTCCCGTTGGGACGGCCACGTCACGATAGTTCAAGCGAGTTGATCTTTTGCAAACTTAGCGTTTCCCTTGATCTTCGAAGGGGTGACATTTAGAACGTTTTTACTTCGTTACCTATCGACCGTCGATGATAGCGGTGCACACCCTAATGTAAACCCGAGCTCACTGGATCAAGCAGGAATCGTGTCCGACGCGACCGAGCAAACAATTATGAGATCGTTGACATCATGGACAGGAATTCCGCAGCTGGGGATTGGCTAACCTAAGGTTAAGGAGAAGACATTTTGGTTTATTCGCTTAATGTTACCGGAAAAGGCTGCTTGACATACATCCTTGACATATGTCTGTTAAGACGGTGCTTGAATCCGCCGTGCTGTGTAAACCCGAAACTTGGACTTGAAACTTGAACCGTGTAGTTTACAGAAGCAGCTTTTACTTTTGTTATCTTATGCGCATTTCTAGCCTTGCTAAGATTTTCGTAAATTTTAGGACGTTCTTAAGTAAGTAAGATAATCAGTAAAGTTAGTGTGAGAAGTTACAAATAAATATGAAATCTCTCTTCATCTTTGCTGACCGCTTTTTATTTGTTAAATCACCCCATTGTTAGCTAAAGATAGCGCGGGAGTGTCACCTTTGGCCAGTACACATGATCATTGGTTGGTAGCAGACTCTCGGCACTTGTAATACAAGAGCGGCCGGTCGACACACACGGATGGTTATCAGGAGCGCTCCTTCAACACTCGACACAAAGGTTATCAGAGGCCCTTTTCGCAAACCAGATGAGCCTTGCTCTTTGTGAAGCAATTCTGTTTTTATATTTAAGACTCGAGATGCTTGTTTGTATTGGATTGTTCAGTCACAAGCTTAATTAGTTTTAACTAGTCTAATTTAACGTAAATCAAGACGATAGGCAATTTTGAATTAAGAAGGAAAAAATGAAATTGCTAGGGCCCCTCAACCCGCGTTTTGTTTATGTATGTTGGGAAAATAGCGTCTCTCTGGGTAGCGGGCGGAAAGGAAAGTGCATACTTTTTATTGCCTGTTGAAAGCACGCCATGGAGAAGGCGCCTGACTATAAATGCAGAATTTTCTTTATTATTTTAAGCCAACAATCCAGCATAGTAACTGACCCAAAGTTTTTGTTATGAAATCAATCAAAGGGTTCGCCCGATCCGAATTATTTTTTCTGGTGCCCCGTTTTGTAGCATCTGTGCATATGCGTCTAAACATCACCTCTATGCGCAACTAACACAAACACATTTTTATCACCTGTGGAGAGCGAAAGACGGCAAAGGCGCCGATCACGCGACCTAGCACCGCATTGGGCCACAACAGACCTTAAATCGTGAATGAAAACCATTTGTCCGGAAACTTTGCAAGCTATGGATGACAAATTGTTGGAAGCGGCAGCTTTTGAAACCACAATTTCTCCCTCCTATTCATGGAGAATCCTTTAAAGTCGGCACAATTGTCGACCCGCTTTTCAAGTTTTAGGTTGTTTGAAAGTTCAAAATAAGTGAGTCTAAGGAATTACCAAAAGATCATATGCATTGGTTCTGTTCCCTATTTTATCACATCTGAATATATGTACTAAAAACAACGCCCCTCTGCGCAGCGGGCGCACCCTTTTTATCGCCTATGGAGAGCGTAGGATGGCAAAGGCGCTGATCACGCGGCGCCGCCGAGCCGGGCCATAGCTAACAATCAATTGCTGTGTTGTAGCTGTGTTTTGTTTTGTGAAATAGAACTCTTGGGAGACAAATTGGATTTTAAGGGGAGTATAGATTTCTACGATTTGTATTAGGATTCGATCAGGCGTGTTTGTCCAGCCCACATGTTAATATATGCAGAAGAAAACGGCATTTGTGCGCAGAAAGCGGAAGGTGCACGCTTTTTATCGCCTATGGAGAGTGCAGGAAGGCAAAGGCGCTGATCATTCGACGGCGCGTTAGGCCATGCTTAAATTATGGAGCTGGCCCCTAACATTTGGACCTTGTTTATGCGTGAGCGGCCCATATTGATTTTTTCTCTGCATATACGCCGAAGAGGCAGCACTGCCGTTGTAGACGTATAACTCAAATTGCCGATCTGACGACGATCCGCCATAACCTTTCCCTCGATACGATGTTTTCGCTCTTCGCATCGAAGCAGAAGGGGCGACGGCGCCCACCGCGCTCACACCCTATCCGTCCAGAGCGCCCGGCGGCGGTCCGATGGCCTCGCGTCTGTGCCGTGTTTGCCACTATAAGAAAATGAGAATTCCGTTGCAAGCGCAAAAAGAACGTAGTGGCTAGGAGTGCTAATAATCGATGCCTTCGTAATTACGCGCTGGCCAAAGTAACGCTTTCGCCATGATACTCGAGATGTCACGCGCGCTTCTTCTCGACTTTCCTCTATCACACTTCGTTTAGAACTAGAATGGCTACATATCGCGCTAAGTGGGACATGACCGCAACCAAGGAGCAGCTCCTCCGTCCGAGTGGACATGAGAGCATGGTCATTCAAATCGGCGACCTTGGATACAAGATTGAAGCACTCATTACCGGTGGATACGGGGGCAAGCCTCAGGCATTGACCATCGAGCTGATCTGTGACACTTTCAACACCAACGCGGCCATTTTGTACAACTTCACCTATCACTGTCGCCTCATCGTTAGTGGTGCAGGTCAACGTCTTCTTGAAAAGAAGGTAATACCCTTGCTATTGTGCCACGTCCTCAGTTTGACTTGTAGGACTCGGGATCGGTGTCCTATGTCGCCAATCCGATTGGGTTCGACTTCTCGGAGAAGCAAGTTCCTTTCTTGGACGAGCTGTCCATCTCCATGGATGTTCGCTTCGATAGGTAGGCCACCACTTAAGACAGCTAACCTCCTACATATTCTGTTCAGTTTCCGCACGTTGGACTTGAGCCAGTACTCTCCGTTTCATGCTGACACACTTCTCATCGTTCGCAAGAACATGCAAATATATGTCTCCAAAAGTGTAAGTTAGCTGATGGCTTGAAGCTCTTATAAAGGCCCAATTTCAGCTTCTTTCGTACTATTCTCCATTCTTTAACGAATTCTTCCAATCGAATAACTACATTCAACTTCAACCAATCACCTACTACGGTGTCTCTGCGACTAGCACTGTCTACTACCTGGATGTCGAATTTTACGGGTTTCTCATCTTTATCTACTGCATCTACGGCTTCCGCGAGCCCGACTTAAGCCTAGGTAGCAAGAATCATCCTTATAAAACTTAGCAGCTTCCGTTTTAGTCTACGAACCGCTGACTACGGTTATGGACTTGCCTTTGCAATACCAATGCCCGATGGCTATGGAGAAGATTGAGAGTAACCTTATGGCTATCCATCCGCCCATGAACGAGCGTCTTTTCGAGAAAGCTGACGAGTGCGGTATGTACCGCCTCATCAGTCAATTGTTAAAGACGCTGACCATTGATGAGCTGAAGGATCTCTCCAACCGGTGCATGTATGAGGAGTGCTTCACCCCGTCCACGCGCCACATGATCATGGAAGAGATGGCGGATTATCTGTAATTTGTAATACGGAATCCTAAAGTCGCATTGTTTTATACGGATCTCCTGTTTGTGTCATAGAATTTGTTGGAAATATGCATGCAGTTTTAATGTATAATGTCAATAAATGTTCGTTTTGTGTTATGCTTTGTTTGGGTATCATTGCGTTCTCTGGAATCCGGAGGTTATCTTATCAGAATGAGTGCTCCAGTGTAAACTTTCGCAATGATTATTTGTGGTGGACGACTACTTATACAACTGGAACTTTCAGAACCTGTAGCAGCAGTGATCGCCATAGATATAAAGAAATCAGTGATCTCTCTAGTCTCTGCATCGGTTTAGTTTCGTATATGGATTCAACCGATTCAATAAAACATTCTAGAGTCGCCAGTCGGATTAATATGTACTTATATAGAGCACAACAACTATTGAAAGAAGCATATTCATTTAATTTTCAACATAAACATATGGGAACACGAGCATCAATGGTTGCGGCGGCCAAATCCTCGATTGCTGGTATCCTACAGTTCTCCGGAACCTCCAAAAAGACCGATGGCATTAAGCGAATGGTCCTTTCGAGATCTGCACGAGATCGCCAATTTGAGATCTGCACAAGATTGCTTCCCTTATTATACTACGAAGGCCCTGAGATTCCACAGCTCATCCGTTCACGCGCATTATACAATATGAACTCGGTTCGTGTTATAAAAAACGGGTAACGTCGTGGTCCCGTTTCTTATTGCTGCGGTGGTCCTTTTGCCCTTCAGGAGTGGGCGAAGTAATGGCTCTATATAGGTGGGAGGACTTGGGGCTGCGGCTTCCTTCGGTAGGAAGCACGCGGAGGCCTCTGAAAGTAGAGGGCTTCTAGTGTGGATGAGCTAGGACTTTGTGAGCGTCGAGCCGGAGTAGGTCCGTGCTCGGGATTTCTGCCACGCGGGACTTGGTTCGCTGCTATGAGCGATGTAATGTGTACGCGGGAGGGACCTCAAACTTGGGTAATTAAACCGTGCATTCTAATATCACGAAATATGTACAACACGAATAAAGATATCGCCATTCCTTTTGTCGAGATGCAGAGGGATTGGTGGTGTACCAGTTGACCAGAGTAGATGCACGGTTTTGTTCGGGTGCAGCTGGCGGTGGAATGCTCCTGGAGGCACTTTCGTCAGCGAGGGCGAGCATCCACAATCAGGTCCCTGTTGAGTTGGTTGATCCTCAGGAGGGTGTCCCTGAGATTTTCCTTGAATATATCAAGCTGGATCATCATTTCGTTCGTCGAAAGGCACAGGCTTTGGTGATGCGTCGACCTCTCGCAGTAGGTACACAGTTTCGTCCGCGTGCAACTGTCGGTGGAATGATTCTTCTCGAGGCATTTCCGGCAGCAAGTGCGAGTGTCCACAATCAGCCTTCGTGCTCTCGGGCATGTCACCTTCGGACACTGGTCCGTGAAGTGCCGTCCTTTGCAGAAGATGCAAATGATCGGACAGCCGGTCACTGGAGATAGTCGTGCGGAATCTCACAAAGCGGCTCCATTTGGCGACCTCCGCCTCGTACTCTCTCCTCTTCTGGAACAGCTCTTCGAGCTCCCTCTGGATGACCTCCCCAAGGTCTCTCTGGTAGGGATTCTCTCCTAGGTGCGATCGTGTCCGTTCCTCTCGTTGGAAGTTTTGGGAGGACCGTTCTCGTCGACGTGGCGGTGTGGGCTCCGCTTGCGGGGTTTGTCCTCGTAGAGGGGGTCCGTCGTTGGTTACCTGGAAGCTTGTCGTCGTAAGCTGGAGTCCGCTGCGTCATCGGTCTGGGCAGCGGCTTCTCTCGGGTTTGGATTGGCCGTTTCGTCGGTTGGGGAAGTGGTCCCTTGTGCCTGCGGACTCGAACGCTGATAGGAGCTCTTTGGGTTCTCCTTCAAAGGGTTGACTTGAGGAAGTGGAAGCGCTCGAAGTCCGATGTCGCCCTGTTGGCGATGTTCGTTTCGAAGAGCTTCAAGAAGCTCTCCCAATCCCATGGCTTTCCGCTGAAGGGCGGAAGTGGGATCTCAGGCAGTCGTGCCTGTGGGACGTTCGGCGTAGACGTCGTTTGCTGGCTGGTCGGCAGTGTGGTGGGTGTGGAAGTTGACGCCTTCCTTCTCACCACTTCCAGTGTTTTCTCGACCATTTGCATCGTCTTGTCGAGCTCGCACTGTTGCTTCAGTGCGGCATCCAGGGTCTCGGTGACCTTGTTGGCCGTGTCCCTGTATTTACTTTCGTCGTTGTCGCGTTCGTCTTCCTCGAGTGCGCTGAATGCCTTCCTGTATCTTTCCATTGCATTCTCAAGGGCGGTCGAATGAGCGTCCATATCCGATATGGCCGTCTTGAGGTCTGACGATAGGTTACCTTTCATGTCTTGGAGCTTGGTTAACTCCGTGGGAAGCTTAGGCAGATTGCATGCCGACTTTGCATCCTTTAGTATTTCCTTGAATGTCTTCAAGCATTTGCTGATTCTCGACCTCTCTGGGCTGGTGATTTTGCTATCCCTTATCTCTGGTGGATGAACCAGTTCCCTCCAGATGTGACATGCTTTTGGTAGGGGTGTCCTCGCCTGCGTGGTGGTGTCGGCTCCTCCCGCTGGAAGTTTGGGGAGGCTCGTCCTCTCGTCCTCTGGGGTCCTCAGGCTTCTTTGTAGTCCTTCAGAGCAGATTTTACCCGCTCAATACATATGTTTAATAACACGAATATCTCGGTGGTGGAGGTAGAAAGCAATAATCAGGGCTAGGGACTTCGATGGGAGTAGTCGCCAGCGCCTCGTACTTGTTGACATTGGTCAGCAAATGGTTGCTGGACTTCGTCACAAGTGTTTTCTGAGGCCTGGTCCTTCAGTTCCATCCTTGAATGTTGTTCAGTTGTAGGCCACGTTTCCAAACATGCTTTTTAGTATGTTGTTTCTTGGTATGTCCTGGACTCTCTCGGAGAGTCTTGTTGTCCGGTTTGTCAGCGACTAGACTGTTCGCCGACGAAAGGTAGAGCTCGTCAAGGGTGATGCGTTGATATTAAAGATCTTCCTTGGATCCTCCGGGTGAGCAGATGCTCCACGTGCCGGTGCTGAGTAACCTGGCTTGGTTGTGCCGATGTCGGATCGGACTTGATGATGCCGTCCGGTTTTAGTTTTCCGGCCGATGTACCATAAAGCGCATAGGATATCCTTCCGGTTCCTTTTGCTTCGGTGGTACTTGACCTCATTTTCTTTGTTGTCGCACTTCTGGTCGCAGTGCCTCCGCTTCTTTCTTCTTCTCTCTACATTTTTTAACACAACCAGCTGAATATGCTTTCCTTATGATTGTGCATAGCTGCGTAATTTTATAGCCGGCTCATTCACCACTGGAAATTTTAACTGAAATGATAATGATCAGGGCTTAAAGACGGGAGTGTGGATACTTACGATTGGTTGCAGAAGGCGCTCGATGAGGTACCGACGGGTTGATGTCCGAGAGACTCTGGAAAGGAAGGAAATGGAACCAAAGCAGTGCATTTCTGTATCGCACGTGTCTTGCTCGGCGATGCTTACGTCTGCGAAAATCCACGAATCAATGCATCTTGGTCATCTTGTTAACGCAACCACTATCGGTACATGTCTGCATAAGTCACAAGTCCGCTTATTGCATGCATACAGCAAATTAATCAGAATACAGGAGGCATGGGAGAGAACACAACATTTCATTGCTATTATCAATGTTTCAACGATAGAAGTTTCCAGAAAAACTCCGAAAGCGTTATCTCCGCGCACCTTTATGCAACTCACTTACTCTTATTCCGAGAACGGCCAGGCACGTTGATTACGATCTTAGAATGATGTGGAATTTTGAACTCTGTGGCATATCAATTATCTCTTCCCACGCTGTCTATTTCTAGCGCTTTAGCAGGCTTACGGCTTGTTTTTCCAATGTCAATCGGATTAGAATGTTGGTGGGAGATTTATGGGAGGTGCATATAAATGATTCGTTGCTTTCGTTGTCGATACAGTTGACTAAAATGGTCAACTCAGCTCTCCTCGTAGTCTTCATTATCGCCCTTATTCTCTGCTTTATGATAGAAGGTAAGGAATGTGAGCTGCTCAATAATAATCTGTGCTTTCAGTGGACGGATACCCTCTTCTTCACCAATTAGAGATCATACGTCGGAGAGTGAAAAGAGTTGATTGGCCGTACTACGTTGCTTCTTACGAGGAGCTCGACTAAATGAGAATCTAAGTCTCTGTAGTGGAGAATGAACAAACAATGTTTCTTGTAAAACGAGTATAGTATATGTGCTATCTACTGTAATCTTTCTACGTCGTGTTACTGGCATGTTGTGTCTTGTAACGACTCTTGTCCTGACAAATCCTTCATAAGTCACATTATTTATACTTAAAATAGAACTGTGCATAAACCTTATGTAACCAAACCGGGGTAGCAACAAACGTGCCACATCTGCAATCCCAATCTCCAGACTTGTCTAACAGAAGAATGAAGTAGTACATAGATTCTAAAGGTCACAATGGAGAGAAGTACAATAAATACGCGCTAGAGCGACCGTAAGGCAAATGAGCAACTTGTTATAGCTTTGATAGACATATAGCACAATGGATAAGTCACAAATTAAATTAATGCATTGCTGAGAAATGCTGTCCTGTTGAGTTGAGTACACGTGCTTCACCGAACAATTCATGGCATCTGCAATGGATAGCATAAATAACGAATCCCCGAGGAAGGAAGTGGCTAAGATTAGCGTTCCGAGAATTGTTTTCGGATTCTCCTCCGACATGTCGGCTCAGAGAAGTCCTCGATGGCATAAATCAATGTCAGAACTCACCAGTTAAGACATTTGATGAGTGGATGCGGAGGCTGCGAGCGAGGACTCGGTCTCGAAGCGACACTCCGACTTGAGACGGACGAACTCCCGTGCGATCTCGTCGCTTTGGCGTTGGCTGAGGATACGCAGTAGAATGAGACCCGTCTCGTCGATGTGGAGGCGGCGGCCCAGTTGGACCCAGAGGGCGCATGAGCCTGAAAGGATAGGAAGTTATGAAAGTGAAAAAGGTCATCATTTTTGAAGGAAGTTTATCATGGATTTCTGGATTTTTTTTCAAGGTCATGGGTTTCTTGAACCGTAAAAGCTTCTTTCTTAAAAGATATGGAGATGAAAACTTATTGAGATGAAAATTATCATGGTTTTCTGAACGAAGTTTATGTCATTTTAGAGGCTTTTCTTTATAAGGTAGGCAACTGTTAGTAGTTTATTTTTCTTGTCAGGAGCCGAGAATTAAGGGCTAATACAAGGATATGAGAAAGGTTATGGATTTCCGATCATATCTTGAACCTTAAAAGCTTCTTTCCGTTGGCAAGAACCAAAATGTCATCATGTTTATCGCCCCAGGATGTCGCCTAAGATCCGGACGATCCTATTTCCTAATTTTGGTTCGCTCCATAAGCCGCTTATCCGCTAATCCCAACGCCCCCTGCACCATCTTACGCGAATTCTCTCATGAAGCGAACATCATGGCTAATCCTGCAAATTAAAGAATCATCTTTCTACAAATCGACTAGTGGTTCTTAGCCATTCCAAAATCCGATAGGGACAAGGACGCTAACTCTAACTCTAGGGATAAGGGTAAGGGTTAAACCATCAAATACCTAGATTAGACGTTTAAGAATCTTCTACTAGCTCTTAGCCACTCCAAAAACCGATAGGAATAAGGACGCTTCTTAAGTTTAGCGTAAGGGATTAACCGTCAAAGACCTACCAGGTTCTCCAATGGTTGCGAGCTGTAACACCCCAACACCAACAATCCTGGTCGTTCCCAGCATACTGTAATCCTTCACTTGGAACATCAACTCCGAATGCTCCGGCTCTCCCTCGTTTCCAATCATGAAGTGGCATGTGTGGTTGAATTTTGGCGCCCAGTTGTTCTTCACTGTCGGCGTAGCAAATTTCCGTTTCTTGTCGGACAGGTGGGGGCCGACCAGGTTGACTTCCACGAAAGGTTTGAAGGTGTTGGCAGTCTGCCACCGGAGATCGTTGGCGGCGATGACTGAAGACATGGTCATAGAAACCGGATCTATCAGTGTTTACTTACTTTTGACCGTGACCTTCTGTTCTCCAGTGCCAGGATGGCAGAAGAGATCAACCTGTACGCTAACCTCTCCGACGGGTTGTTCTTGGGATGGGATATCTAAATAAATTAAGATTAAAAAGAGTTAAAGGTTTTTAAGGTCTTACCTTGTTGTTTCTGAGTTGAAATGA
The DNA here is from genome assembly GCA_000757755.1 of Steinernema glaseri. Lineage (NCBI taxonomy): Eukaryota > Metazoa > Nematoda > Chromadorea > Rhabditida > Steinernematidae > Steinernema > Steinernema glaseri. The sequence goes on from KN168034.1 coordinate 64,793, forward strand.
ACGTCTTGATCAGCTGATCCGTGGTCTGAGTATAGAGAGACAAGGCGTACTTGAGCGACTGCAGCTCGGGCGACTTCTCGAAGAACGACTTCTTCAGCCCCTGTCCACCAGCGTGGAAGCACTCCTTGATTGCGTCCAGAGCAGCATCTAACACTGTACACTGTCGAGGGGTCAGGGATCTCTCCGACTCTCTCGCCATATCCATCATCTCCTTGACTGAACTCATGCTCTTGACGTCCTTTAAGTGTGTGGTCAGCGTTCGGGACACGTCGCTGATCTTGGCGTTAGGGATCTTGTTTAATAACTAAATTTTTATATTATTTTAACCTCAGAAAGTCGATCGTACCGCCTTGTCGGAGAAGGGTGGCAATACAACCAGTTTTTCCATGCTAACTATCGTTATCCTCCAGAGCTCCTTGAGGAGGTATTTCAGGACGGTCTTCTCACACTGTTGCGAATATCGCTGCAACGATCCTTCCAGAAGGTCCATAAGAGGATCGAGCACCATCTCGACCTCCTATAACATAAATTATACACCGATAACCAGAGATAATCTACCTGTCCAAGTTGGCTCTTCTCCACGTGGGGACCTTTTATCTTTGTGAGGTAGATTGCCAGCATGTTCGTCTTCTCGTGGATGTTAGGCTCGAAGCTAGCGGCAAACTGCTGCGATAACTTATCCAACACAGAGTTGAGCTTCTTCTGCAGATTGTTCAGGACCTGGCTGGCTTGTGAGTCAAGACCGGAGCCACCCATGCTCTCATAGATCTTCTCCAGTTGCACCCGTAGCTGTTGGACGTTGTTCATCAAGATACAGGCCAGCGTCTCGTTGTGAACGAATTTGCCAAAGTCCTTCTGAACCATATCCGCATAGGCGAGCAGAACCTTGTTGAGGGTCTTAGAAAACCTCTTCATCATGTCGGCGTATACTTCAGGGTTTGGACAGTCCATCTTAATAGAGATCATAATCTAGGTAACACTTTGGCTTCCTTACCCTGATTAGCAAGGTCAGTGCCTCGTTCAGCTGTGAGAACACGTCGACAACCGAATTACTGAATTTTGTATGTTCGGACGTCCTTTCGAAATTGTGCGTTTTATCGTGATTATACGCTGCCCTTAGGATGTCCATAGAGTGCTCGTCGTTGTCATTCAGCCAGTCCATGACGAACGGAGTGAACCAGCTAAAAAGAGAGTAATTATTCGCGCTGATGAGGAAGTGATCTTACGCAGGGAATTCCGGAATGGAGGACTTGTACTGAGGCAGGTCGGCTACATGGATGGAGTAGAACTGTTTCACCTTGAAGTAGAGGTTCATGTATTCGGTGGTCTTGTTTTTCCGTTCGACGGCATGCGCTGAAATATTTATTGTTTGCGAGTTGGGACACGTTTTCGCGTTAGGAGATCACATGCGTGAATATCACCAATTGTGTTGTTTATGCCTCACATTGTGAAAGGCTCGTTAATCACTTTAAGCTCTCAGAAAAGGACTGAAGACGGGTGGGTCGTGGTTGAAAGGGATTAGCGCTGCAAACGGCGCCTTTCAGGGAACCATTAGCGGCTTGACCTTATTACACCTTATGTGATTGTGATTACAAGCATACCTTCGAGGGCAACCTTGAGGTCAGTCTTGTACTGAGTCCACAAAGTTGAAGCGGAGAGTTGACCGACGTTCAGTTCTTGTGGGAACTGGTCCAAGACCTTAGTGTACACATCCTTGTCGTCGTTGATGACCCGGATCATGTAGTCGATGAAGTCGTACCAGAAGGAAACGGTGAGGTTGCCGAGGGACTCGACTTCCGTGTAGCCACCTTGCTCGCAGCACGATTCGAACATCATTTGATATGTTGACTGAAAGGTGTGCACAATTAGTAAATATCATGCGAATTGTTGTTTTGATGTTCAAGTTCTATGCCTTTGTCTTCTTCCTTTCTAAAAAGTCTATGTACTACGAGACGAGACTTTTGAGCGAAAAAAAAGAGCGCGATAAAGTACGGAAATGACGCTCTAAGGCAGACGTAAGCGACTGAGCGGAAACGGATTTGGTCTGATGTGCTCCAGTCGAAGATGATTAATCGTCGTTTGTGTGTACCTTTCCTCTTGTCCAGCATTTTTTTTGCGTTTTTTGGAATACTTTAGTGATTTCCATCTTGTGCTCATCATATGAATAGGTAATATGGGAACATTCCCACGTGTCCTACACATTTCCAGCTTATAAGTTTGTAATGAAATTGCTTTAAATGTCAAGGGCTGCTATAGCCTTCCATGCTAACGTGCGTAATAATAGAATCCCTGGGAAAGGGTACGTCTATTAAAAGCTATTCATTCCAATGCGTCAGCACCTAAATTCAGCACAGCCGTACCTAACGACCGCGATTCACGTTAACCTCCTGTTGTCAGCATTTGCCGTAGTGGAAAGGAACTCACCTCCATGCATGCTTTGGCACACTCGCGCACCACATTGGACGCTCGAGGAGGACTGGCCAGCTCGAGCACTTTCATCCGGAAGAACGTGATGGACGTGAGCAGATCGACCGTTGATTTCAGGTCTTGAAGTTTGGCTGGCGATGATGTTGGGAAGTATTTCTGGAATGAGGACGATAAGCAATAGGGTTAATCCGTGTTATGGGCGCAAAAACAGATTTATCAACTGTTTGTGAGCAAGGGTATGTCAAGTACATCAGACGCTAGATTTATCGGATGAAAAGAACCAATGCTCAATGTAGCAAATGGCAAATATGTCAAGATCACGCATTTTCATAGACCCAACGCTTAACGAGGAACACCGGAGTTCATCTTCCGCGTATAAATAATTGAGTGATACGCGAAAAAGCGTTTTTCAGGAATTTTCCACTCGCACTCATTACGTAAAGTGGCCAGATTCGTTTGATTCTACGCTGCAGTCGCAGTTCCGGCAAAATTGTTTGTGTGATTAGCAAATGGAAAAGAGCAGCTGGAAAACGATGGTCTCAGAAGAAAACAATGACTGGCTTAATTTATTAGTCTTGGGCAAGCCGTCATTTTCGAGAATGATTAACAATCGTCTGAGCTGGAGCCTGAAAGTGGGGAGAAAGGAAGTTGTTGATTTTAAAATATGGTTGGGTGAAATATACTGTAATGGAGATTTGTGCCGGAAAGTGGGGCGGAGAAGAACCGAGAAGCTGAGAAGGACTGTTAACCCTTCAGGGTGAAAACTCCGTCGGCTTTTTCAGTCTTCTGACCTTCCCGTACATCGCACGGGTGGCACATGTCCGGACTTCATTAGCGACAATTAGCATCAGAGGATTGTACTCTAAATTTCTAAAAAGTACAAAAAGTGGGTAATGTCAGTATGGGTCGGGTCGAACAAGTGATATCTACTTAAATGAAAAGGTTTGTGCGAGGAAATTGATCGTAAAAATGAGGATTTTTATTGGAACCGGAAAAGGCCATTACATCCTATGATAGCCGATGAATAAGCTCCAAATTGTCGTTAGAAAGTCGGCGTACCTACAGCTAGTAATCGTGGCGGGAGGACTACAATTTTAGGCAAAGCTTTTTCTACAGCCAGTAGATATTGATTAAAGTAAGAGATATGTTAGAAGCTTCGAGGATGACGACCGGAATCGGACTGCTTGTCTCCGGAAAACATGTCGGAGTCTTGTCAAAATGTTTTCATATGATATCAAGCCGGCGGGCACAGAGTCTGCGGGCTCTACGTTGCGCGCACCGCCGATGGTTCATCATCGGCTTCGCATGGAACAAATAGCCATTAACACTATTGGCACGAGAGCACCAACACGAACATAGTCGTCGCCAACGACGCTGTCCGTTCCTCTCCGCGTCCCCTCCCGCCTTTGGTGATGATGCTCTTGTGGGGTTGGTAGGGTGGTCTCGTGGCCGCCGCCGTCACGGGCATCCCACTTGACTCCTCCGGGGTGTTAGGAAATGCTGCTGTTGATATAAGGAACGAAGTGCAGCCAGATTAGAGTGGTCGAAGATACACAGTATAAAGAAAACTGGAATATTCAATGCACTAAATTTAAAAGAACCGAGTAGATAATCAATTTAACTCTAAAGATAAAGTGCATTCCGTGGTACTAGGGTACCTCCTTCTTGAGCACAGCCTTGATAAAGAAAAATCTGTTAGCTCATTAAAAAAGCGTATATAAAAAGCGTACATAAAAAAAATTAACTCCCCGGCCGGGAATCGAACCCGGGTCTCGCACGTGACAGGCGCGGATACTCACCACTATACTACCGAGGACACATCTAGTGATATCCACAAATATCTAACATTTATCATTAAAGACTTATATTAGCTCCCATTACACTTTGCTTGAAGTTTCCAGTGGCTCAGGATTATGAGATAGAAGGTTACATCGGCACCACAGGGAGCACAAGAAACGACATTTCGAGGGATACGCAAACGGTTGAGCACGAAAGACGGAATTGCTAATTAGCCCATCTATTATGGCTTCTTGCGCAAATCCGGCGTGTCCTTTTCAAAAGCGAGGGAGGTCGAGGGCATGTTCACAAAGCGTGCGATCCTCACAAGTTGGCGGCGCTAAATAGGACTTTTTTGGGAAGTGACGTTTGCCAAAATCGCGTCTAAATCTAGTAGTCTGGAAAATTTAATTGCCCCATTGTTGGGGCCGCTGTTTCACGAGAACGCCTGCGGCACTGATGATCGAATTATGGGGTTAGAAAGGGTGGGCGCAGTGAAGAAGCGCGCTGGCTGTAGATTGAGGCGAACGCTGCCATTTTCCTGCGTAGATGTTTTCATCTTTTATGTGCACCTTCTCCTTGTGGGGGCGACTGCGTGGCAGTGATTTCGGCAGCAAATCCTGGTATAATATCTGTTGTTTCACTTCTGCTATACCGCAAGAATACGCGAGCTTCTGGGCGCTATTTTTGGCGGCAAGTAGGCGAAGAGGAAGTCAGTTGTTCGGGCCAACGAGCAATTAAAGGCTTCCTAATTCCGAAATGCGATAGCTCTAAGAAAGTGATGAAGGGCAGAGATATGTGCACTCTCGGCCAGCGCAAGCCCGCTCCCAAACGATTCCCATTGAAGATTTCTCGTCTAGACATCATCGACAGCCCCATGCTTAATCTATTGAATTTGAAGTGGTGCAGAGGGGAAGTTTGACTAACAAGTACCTTGCACTATGCGTGAAGCTCATGTATCGAACGAGATAGACATAAATCATGTCAGTGACCGGAATAAGAGTTTTTGTCAAGTGGGGGCGTCGGGAAATTGAGAAAATTCCAAATTTAGATGCGTTCGTTGATTCTCTGGGGAATGTAAACATGCAATGGACTTTGTCAGTTCGGACAAGGGTCAGATCAATAAGAAAATTAAGCCGATCTAGAAGTCTCTGTAGCTAGCTTATTTTAAAATAGAAGCTACAGTATAAACGGAGACGTGTTTATCCACTCTCTTTGCCCTTTGGCATCGCTCAGGATGACGATTTTTTTCGATAAAACGGAGACAAGTTGCTTTGCATATCCAAAAACAACAAAACAAACACCTCAAGGAAAGGAAGCAATAACACATTCTTTACGTGGAGTATGTGCAGGACCTCAATAGGGCACGTCGTGCAAATGCATAATTCAGGAAGGAAGTAGTTAAACATCGTCAGTGATCGCCCTCTTCAGAAGGCTTAAAAGTGCAAGTAGATCCGTCTTTCACGATCTTCAATGGAATACACTGCTGTTAAGGCAAAGCAACAGCGCGGTCTCCAGGCGTGGCACGTTCGGGCAGACGGCAAAAATATGACGATAATCAATCTTTGCCTTCTCCATCAGCCAAGCAATTAATAATTGAGCCCACATTCGCCAAGAACCACCGAGCGCGGCATTAGAATGAACTTTATTTGGTCAGAAGTGACTTGGTGTTACGGGTGATGCTCGGTTTTCGACAAGGTACGATGCGGCCATGTGATTCTAACCTTTGGAAACATTGTTTTCTCGTTTTTGAGAATGTGGGACGTGCCATCAAAGATTCTCGGGAGAGCATAAACATTATATAATGTGGTTATTCTTGGTTGTGGACGGAAAGTGATTACGGATGTGACTGGAAAGTTATTTTGAGGAACAGCTGCAGGGAAAGCTTGAAAATGTTATGAGCGTAGTAACTTAATGGGCGGTGAAAGGTGGCAAAAGTATTTTTAAACCCAAGGATGAGAAGGTGAATGGCGGCCTATTTTATGGTTTCTCTGTCGAAGGCCAAAAATTGTCGAAGACCAAGGCCAAAACTTGTCACTATAGGAAAACAATGTTACTATAAGTCAAAACTATAAATTGTTAATTTGACCATGATGGACTGCCTAACATTTGGTGGGAAACTGTACTTATATGAAGACAACAGTATAAGGAATATCTAATGCCAATTTTTGGGAAAAATGGCGAAATAATTAAATCTGAAGATCTGACCACAGATCTGAAGCCAAAAAACAGCTGAAGACATATAAGCAGCAATCATTTGGACCTTCGTTTCCAAAAAATATGGCGATATCTGCAAATTTACGTATAAATGTTCAGCACTCTAGACCGGAAACGGACGATACTTCAGGGCCACGACATTCCTAGAAATTGCTCTACGTCAATGGAACGCAAGGCGCAGTTTACAGGATTCTCTGCGTCATCTGAGCTGAAATTCTCACAATCCTTTAAATTAATTTAGAAAGGCTCGAAAATCAAGGATAACTGAGTTGTTTGCATAGTTCAGAAGTTTGTCATATTCGCAAACGCATCCACGTTATTAATTCATCGCAATGACTACTTTGACCCTAAAAATAAGTGGAGAAAGAAGACGAGGCAGCCTTAGGCTCTACACGCGTTTTCCGTCCTTCCGGTCTCTTGCCGCTCTCCAACTCAATAGCACACATCATCCTCCTTCACTCTCCCGAAAATGCATTCCCGTAGAAATTCATTAGAACGTCCCAAGTCGTCCCGAAAACACAATGTTGTCCAGACAGCGGAAGCTAATAACGTGCTGTTGTTTTGATGACCTACCCTGTACATGCTCAAGTCGATTCTCAGGGAGTTGTGCAGCTGGTCGAGCAGCTTCACAAAGCGGTCCTTTCCGAAGTTGGAAGCCGCGAAACGGTCACATGCCGATACGGCCGAAGTGGCCGTGGTGTGCGCGTAGAACGCGTTGATGTTGGCAAGCAGCGTGGAAAGTGCCGCAGGCACTCCAGGGCTTGTGTATCGTGTGCACAGGCAAGCGAAATGAGTCATCGCCTATAATAAGACACACAAGGTTGTTTGTGACGCACACTACTGGTCTTTACCTGATATATACTCTCGATACCGTACCGCATGGCGAACTCTTCGCAGATCTCTTGGCTGATGTCGTCGAAGTAGATCTTCCAGGCGTCATCGCCTTTGGCATCTGGGAGCTTGATCTCGTCTTGATCTTGGCACTGCTGAAAACGTGGATAAAACACGGATGTCCGAGCATTCGGGATCCAAACAAATGGGTAAAATAAAAATGGCACCAATTTGGTCAAAAGTAGCCCTTAAATAATTAGCTTACATGAAATAGATGTTCATGCAGGCAGGTGTACTGAATGTGGTAGGGCGCCAACTTCTCTTCTCCCTTGATCTCGACGTTGATGTGAACACGAATCGCTCCACTGACAGCGGACTTATCTGTCCTCTTTTCTAAACGAATCTTTTTCCATTAAAGAGCTCCCTACACACGCGCAAACCTAGATTGTACCACACATCCATTTCGCCGCTTAGCGTCCTCACTTCGATGATCGTCTGACCAAGGAAATCGTCCGATTCCCGAGTCAACTTTTGCCTCAGCTTGCTCTTGAAATCGTCGTCCTCGTCCCAAACCCGTACCTTTATACGATCCGTTGAGTTGTGGCACTCACTGAAGTTCATAATTTCATGAGCTAGAACGTAGGCAGAGGACAACGTACAAGAAGAACTTTTCATTCCATATGGGATTCAGCTCCTGGTGGATCGTTCTCGTGCGCTTCTTCACCTTACCCACTTGCACTGTCACATAAGGGTCGCTTTTACCGGTTTTATCTTTGGCGATCAAGCCTTGAGCACACATTACTGCAATGGAAAATGTCGATTAGATCTATCTCAGGAGGTTACTGTACCTGTTATAGCGATCTTGGCGCTCCATTTAGAACTTCCTTCCAGGATACTGTTCTTGACGCTTTTCAACGTTTCCGACTGTGTCCTTTCATCGATATCGAAAATATTCTTGATGGTCAGGAAGATCTCGGGCTTGTTCCTCTCCTGGATTTTCATGCGGTCCCGTATGACCGCGATCAGGTTCTGCGCCCTGTCGCCTTCTCCGTGCTTGTTACTCTTCTCAGCAGCTCCTAGACAACCATATTTATTTTTTAAGGAAGAAAAAATGTCCTTACTCTGTAGGCAATCCGCACTAAGCAGCTCCCGGCACTTGTCGTGAACCTTGACGCCGCACTCGGTACACCGAAGACCTTGCCTGGCCAAGCCCCAGAGAAGTCCTTCGCACTCGTGACACCACGTGGGCGTTTGGAAGTTCGTCATTTGGAAGTTATGTGGTGTTGTGCAGCTTATCGGATAGATAAGCGCTTGGAGGCACTTGCGATACACGTGTGATTTCTGAAGATGAGTGAAGGTGAACTTGTGGTTGTGGAATTTTAAATCTTTCAGCAGGTGGGGGACAAAAGAGCACATGCGCGCAACGTTTTGGGAAACTGGATACCAGGTAGCAGGAACCATGAATGATTTATGACCAAGTGGTTGGAAAGCGTGAGGAGGCGTGGGCTCAAAATAGGTCAAAAAACGTTGCGAATATTAATAACTTTAGATTTTCGAGTTTTTGCTCCTGAAATGCCTTAGTTATGGGAGCATCAAAGACAAAGACTGGATCTATCTATGTTAAATGATTAACACATTGATCCTGTTAAACATCTCCCTATCGTCTAATGTTACCCCATTGGACAGAGCGGAATTTCTTGACGCTGTTCGGTTGTTAAAGCAGAGTCATTATGGATTCCGACGAAATTCAACAGAGCTTGAGACTCGCCGAGGGTTGCTATGCTTAGAAGACACTTTGTAACACAGGGGTTTTCCGAATTGTTGCAATTATCTGGGGTAGAATGGCCTCGCTCGCAATTTGCAGTATGAGCTCGAAAATAAACAACCCTTTTCTTTATTAACAAGTGGCAGACGATATTTACTGCTAGGCTCGGGAAAAATATCCCATGTTGTGAAATGTTGTGAAACATGTTGTGAAATGCGATGCTACGAATTCAAGTCGTCTAGAACTTCCTAAGAACCACAAGAACCACATGGTCAGACTTCTTTAATGATTCCCAGCATATGATCTGTCACACTCACCAATTCTTCGTCTCCAAAAGTAGTCTTGGCTGCACTCGCCAACCCAGCCTGGGCTCGCTTCGTCGCCATCGTCTGAAACATCAGATTAATAACAGAAACGGAAGGCACATGCTAGCAGCTACGGTAAGCAGGAAAACAGCAAGAAGAAACCAGTAAGAACCACCACTCTTGGCATTTGCAAAACCGCCCCCGAAAGCTCGCTACACCCCACTACAAGCGTCTACAACTCACGGACTACCGTCTCAGGTATGATCATTACCTTTAGCACCTAAAACCATGGATGATTATCATAGTTGATCGCGAACGGCGCGAAGGAGATACTGAGAAACTACTTACCAATTCACTGACGAGCGGGATGGATCGCTTCGTGCTGGAGACGTTCATGTTGGGCATCGCGTCGATGCTTTTGTAGAAGGCACTTCCGGCAGCGGCCGTATTGTCATCGTCAAAGAGTGTGGTCTAAAGATTACATAATGCGAACAGTCACCCAAGAAGTGCGGAATTCGGAGGAAAGAGATTGTTGTTTGTGTCACTACTAGTCTATACCTTAAACCGTGAGTAGGCGGCCCTTATGGTCACCTTTCTGTGCGCTTCAAAAAGCTCAGTTCGATTTATAGCCTTCTGTCCAGCGGGGAGAAGTCCTTCGCTGGTTCCAGGAATCAAGGACGAGGCCCTCTTTCTTTCGTGCTCGTTGACGGCCAGACATCCAGTAGTTTTAGGAAGTTCATTCTTGCCTCCATCGGTCAAGAAGTCCCACAGAAGCTCTTCTCTCGGTCGACGCTCCAATGGAAGGCTCCGGACTCGAGTGACCTTCGGCTTCCTTCTTCTCCTTCTACGCCTTCCTATCGCAGCCGACTTTGCTCTCTTCACCTTCTTGAAACTCTTCGAGAAGGCAAGCAAAGCATCCGCTCTTCGGAGATTCTCCCTCTCAGGAGGGATTTCGATGGCGTCGGCAGCCTTAAGCACCAGAAAGCCTCCTCTGGTTGCGTCCGGCGCATAATACACGACCACAGGTCGGACCTTCTCCGGAAGCGGCTGCTTAACAGGCTCCGGGATAGGCTGGGGGAATACAGGCTTTGCCGGGAGAACGGTCGGTTCTCCATTGCACGCTGGGGCAGTGTTCTTCACGCGGCGTCGCGGCAACGCCGCGTTCACACAGCAAGCAGCCGAAGATATAATGATTGCTAGTGGGACTGATTAGAACCCTCTGAGGCAGACGTCATCGGGTTCAACCGGCTGAAACAGAATGCTCTTTCGAGGGGCGGCCAAGGACAACACGAGGCGATGGGGCGTGCAAATGACGCTAATTTCAGCTGTCCCAACGACACAATTATGGCAACACGCGTCGAGTGGTGATTTCGAGCGGGAAGCGCGCACGAAATTGAAACAAAATCGGAATTTACGCTCATCGCAATCCGTTTGCAGTCCGATTCTCAGTGGACGCCCTCCGTTGGGCCTGAGCAAAGTCAGCAGGCGTCAGTGAGGCACAGTGGAGGTAAACACGTTTAGGCGCTAATCTTTGGGACGCTAGGGAAGTAATTTAGATTACTAAGCGATAGTTGTTTTGGTTGCGTCACAAGAATAATTGCGCTCTGAGAAGAAGTTACCGAAAATCACATATTTTCCAACTGCTACGTGATCACTGTGACAAAGAGAGAGAAACACGTGGAGAAGGCCGTTATGCCTAGAGGAACAGGCGCAAAAGTGATGTCTCTGCAAAGATTCCAGTGTGATCGAATGTGGACTTCCGGACAGGGTGACGTCTGCGTTTCGCCCCCGTGCTTCGGCTGACTTAGTGAATGTGGCGGTGGGAAATATGTGTTTTAGAATCGGATGTTGTTTCCGGATGTGAGCAATAAGAGGATCCAGTGGATGTTAGGGGAGAGCGGAAGTTGGTACATGAAACCGCGGCTACTTTAAAGGTTGACCTTCCTCTTCCCAGTTATTAGAAAGAGGAGGGGTTAAGAGTTAAGATGATTTGGAGAACTTTGATAGTGACCACAGTATGAGTACTTAAGGACTCTAAATTATAAGGGAAGGGAAAGATAACTGGAGAAGAGTTATAAAGGAGGAGTTACCCTATGGTGGTTACATTAAAAACGCCCCTGACCTTTAAGCTCAATCTGAGAGATATAAGGGCTTAGGAAGATCGCTGTTGAACCGGGACCTTTTCTGATATCAACAGATTTCATAGGCTCAATCTCCATGCATCACAAACGAGCACATGGCTTGGTAAACATTGCTTAGATGATCGTGACTGGAGGAAAATATGATTCATTAAGTGCGGATGGAGTGCGTAGGCGCACATGAATTAATTATACTTTCCACCAGATACTGGGCCTCTGAGATTTAGACTCGCAAAGAGGCGTTTAACGACTATGACTGAAAGATGAAAAAAACTGAAAAACAGAGCATAAAGATGTGAGGCAAGCGCCAGATTAGTTTTCAACAGAGTGCCACGGGCATTGTCCCACGGGAAAGCTGAAAGGCGCTTAGGCGTAGTTCACCCTATGACGAGGGATTAGCCTTTTCACGTTTCCTTCTCAAAACAATGGCCTCCCGGAGGATCCACGTAGCCTCGTCAAAAGGCGACGTCACCGTAAGTTTCCGACAGAATGAGGACTAAAATCTTGACAGGGAGGAAAGTCGGCCCAAACCGGGGCATCGGTGATCGGCTAACGAGTGACAGCGCGTGGAAAACAATGACGCCGGCTACAGACCTCTTATTACTTCCTGCACGTATACGTAGGCCTCCATTTGAGCAGCACGAGGTACGAACCAAAACCCCAACGATCCGTTATACTCTGAACTTGTTGAGCCGTAAATCCCCAGCTTGTAGAGATATGGACAACTGCGCGTTTTCAGCGCTCCTGACACGCTTTATCAACGCGTCGTGGCCAGGCACACGTTGATTGGATTTATTATTGCCGCGAGCACTACGCAGGCAATTGACAAATGAGCTCAGCACTAGACAAAGCCCGATGCACGCATGCAAAAAATTCTGTTTCCTCTCAGGCCAATTTAGTGAAACATGTGTGAAATTTAAATTAGTCCATATCCGTCACGGGCAGGAAATGAATTCATCTCTAGAGGAGCAAAGCCGAATTAATCGATGCGTCGATGCTCGAACGGGTAATGCAACTAATCGACAGCGTCGGTCAACTTGAATGTGTGCTTATTTCTTCCATCAGTCGCCAGTGGGTAGGGACATCAGCGTCCGTTATTAGGCAATTATGCGGTGTTTTGTGCCAATGACTGATGTAGGAATATGAGCTAAGAGAGACTTTTATTGATATGTGTCACGAAGCAAAAGCAAGTCGGTATCGTTTGAGTGTTTTCAAGGAGAGCTACAGTGAACTCCTGGAAAACATGTTTAATTGATCTGGACAGTGATTTAGAGGGCACTTGGGTGTAGAATTCTAGGAACCTGCAACCTGGTTCTGTGTACTTTAAAAACAATAATATTATTCCATGTTTGTGGGCTATTGATCAGGTACGTTTTGCGTCTTCTTCTTTTTTGAGCTTCCTATAGGAGGCCACGGTCATTTTCAAATAACTAGCATGGTATTCCCTTATCTCATGCTTATAATGAGAGCAATCTATGTATACACTCGCGAGACATTTAGCAGACATTCCATAAGCAACGCGCGGTCTCCCCACACCCTAGACGGTCCAACCTTCAATAACAAAGAGATCGAAAACAGCTGCTGTCATTCCGCGTGAGGGAATATGTCGGAAACAAAAGCCACGAGCCCTTTCATATTAAGGCAATCAGGAAGTGTTCCTAGAAAAAGACGAGGAGCAGAAGTCGACTTCATTTTGCACATGAGAATCAAAACAAGGTGCCAAACTTGAAAAAAAGAACGAACTCTGATGTCTATACGAATAATTGTGATGGCGAAGATATTCTATAGAAACAAAGAGAGGACGAATAATTTTCTTCGCTCGTCGGTCTAACGACATTCTATAGGATATATAATTGAGTTAGGGACGTCGGATACTACCGAATTAGTTAGGCTGCTATTTTGGCGGGTAGCGAAAAACAGCTGATGTGTCAATTAGAGGAATTAGCCGCCCACACGTGGGAATTTTGAAATAGTCGTGGAGCGAATCGGACGTTTCCCGCTAATTTGTCAATTTTCAGTCGCAATCTTGTCATAAGCGGCATTTGAAATTTCAAACGGAATTTCAAACGATGTTTTCGTTTTTGAATGCACATGGAGGTTTCGGAAAACAGACCATCGATCATTCGGCGCATGGTCGTGGCGCGGCTGAATGTCGCGACAGAATCACGATGTTTTCTATTGACTTCTAGCAATGGCAACTCTGCCTGCTGAGCCAGGTCGGAGCTGCATTCCAACAGGTGCTCAAGTTCATTGGATCAGGTTGGTGAGCTTGGGAACTGTTTGGCGTTTTCTTAAAGCACACATTTCTCAGGAGAGCTTATTTAATGTCACCAGAATTTTGTCTCTAGTCGCACACCTGCGCACACGTTTTGGAGGTATAAGTGTCAAAATATTTTGTCGGTAGAAGTCTGCTCAATTGCAGGAATGATGCTGAACAAAAGCTACAGATACAAATATGACTCTAGGATACATTTTCTTGTATTATTCTTTTCACAGTTAACGAGAAAAGCACGTGTTGTTTTTTTTTCTATAGCGGCGGAAGTTTTTCAGGTTTTTGCTGCTCAAAAAAAGATGGTAAGTTGCTACTGAAACGTGGGACTAAATTTTGGATACATCTCCTTAACCGTTCCTTTCTTAAATGCGCACCACCCCTGCCAAAACAGATCCACAACTAATGTCTACATAGATTCTTTTACATGTCCTTAATATGACCAGAAAAGATAGAGAAATTTAATGTTGTAGCATGTGCAACAAATCTAGTAAACTGTTTCCTTCGTAGTTCGTAGGGCACACACTTTCTATGACCTCACATTTTGCTACGATTTTGTCAAGATCCAATTCCGCTGCAGATAAGAAGTGTCGTAAGAGGTCAGAGCAGATAGGGAGCCGGAACAAAGCGCACGATGGAAAATAAAGCGTTTAAAAGACAGACAAAACACCTAATTCCTAGCCAATTTTCGCGTGTTTACCACTAATAACTTGAGCATACTGTGAAAAGCCGCTCTAGCCGGAGACAAAACAGAGAAGTGCACGGCAATTTTCAGAGAAATTCAAATCATGCGCGACATCAAAATGTTATAGAGAGAAAACATCTTAGATGCGTGCTGCGACGTGCCAATAGGATTAAAAGACGCATCAAAATGGCCGAGACGCTAATTATATTCTGCTAAACAAGGAGTGACGTCCGTTTTCCTTACCGTAGTTAACGAAATCCCCAAACGACAAAGAAACACAAATAATGCGGTTACCCTAAATGACGCACCTTGACTAGCAATTCTGGAATAGCTCTACGCCGTTAATATCCCACAAATCACATTAAATAATAAAATCTGGCCTCTCCGTTATTTGATAACATTTGCTCATGTTCAATTAATCAAGGCCTCCAAGGCAAAAAACACTCCAGGACGCCCTTTCCATAGAGAGTCCTTTTCACGAGTCAGCAGCGCGGGCTCAATAATTCCGGCGCGCTTTCTGGCCAAGAGAGCAGCGCAAAGACACCATCCATAATTCATCGCTTTCAAAATTAGTCCAATCGGATCTAAGGAGGTTTTTCACGAGCCCAAAGGAGGCTAAAGTGCAAAATCACGCTCTCAGCGGGGGCTTTCGCCACTTCATCACGCTTTGAAGACAAATCTGACTTCTCAAGTTCTAGGGAGGCGTCGAAAGGGCGCATGGCGATCAATAGGCACCTCACGGAGGTGTTGACTGCGAACCTTCACGCATAATGCAATAATAATTGCAGCGCAGAGCTGAATGCTGGCCAAGTAGGCAGTTCTGGGAAGAGTTGGGAAAGTCAGTAATCGGTGCTGTCAGGGAGGTGGTGACAGAGCAGAGAGCTGTTTACTCAAGGCCTTGAGGCTTGCGACACTTCAACATGTGATATGCACAGCATAGCCAGAGGGGCACGTATTGCAGATATGAAGGTCCTCCCCATTTTTACCAGTACTAGGGAAAGGCAACCGAAAAGGTCCTGTTGACAGGTGTTCTTCCCCAGTGAACTGAAGTAATTTTAACTCGCTGAACGACATTTGCCTCTTTGAACTAGGAATAACAAGGATTAAGCCCAACTAAGGTTATGTGGTAAACAAGTTCGCTTTAAGAGTACACGATGCCGATCTCAGAAGAACACGCTTAAGCAGGGCGATATTAAAGAATGGAAAGATGTCATGAGAGACAAAACACTTGTGTAAACAAGAGCTTCTTGAAATAGATTTAGAGTAATCGAATTGAAGGCTTTGTCCAGATTTCGTCTGTCACCTCGCAAATTGCGTTAAGCAGCTCTTGGAGACGACAAGGAACCTCTCTTCAACTATATAAACGATTGCGGTGAATAACCGATTATTACTGAAGAATAAGATGTGCAGCGCCGATAATCCGGAAATCTTGGCGGCAGAGCGACATTCATAAATTCAATTTTTCCGTTTTCTTGTTTACGTCAAAATTTAGGAATGATCAGCTTTGAGATGAGCGAACTTCGTGCTCCCGAACGCATGAAGTTTGATCTACTTGGAGACTGGCAGTGATGATAAAATCAGAATGATAGCTTTTTTCTCATGGTTAGTACTTGTTGACTCTAAATGGCGGACGGTCTCTTTAAGGGACCAAAGTAAGCCGAACGTTCACGACTCTCGGAATGGTGCACTTAAATTTACGCACGAACAGCGTTTAGAGTCACGCCGTAAGGGAGTCAACATTTCAATAGGCAGGTGCCTAAAAAGCTCACACTTAATCTGTTTCCCATGGTGGGAAGCAAGTTCGTGTTACGGTGATGCCACAATCATGAAGGCGTGCTCTTTCGTTAGACCCTATCATACTCCTTATATGGTTTCAGGTTATATTAATACTAGGACTGTGTGGAGCTTCAAAGTCATATTGAGAGATGTCGAAAACAAGAACAAGAATGTCCGAAAAAAGCGGCAGTTGTGTAGCTTCCCAGGTACGTATTTGTGTGTGGGTTGTATTGTGGTCAAAATGACTTACAAGATGTAAAATACATTCCAAAAACAAAACTGAATTGTGTCTGGTAATATTTTGACTGATCTTACAAACTCCATTTGCTCTGTTTCTACTCCGATATGCGTGGGTAACTGATATTATTCGACCTACGATAATTTTTGGCGCGCTAAATAATGTCCTTAGTGCAAAGGATGGAAAAGCTTTCTTGTAGCCATGATGCATCAGTTACCAAAAAGAGGTCATAGGAAACTACATCATGACACATAAATACCTGGATAGGAAGAAAATATGCACAAATCCTGAGCACACTACATAAGAAGCATGCACTTGTCAGTGTGCACATGTGCATGGGACCTGGTTCATTGCAAGAGCAATCAAATGTAGGGGCAAATACAAAAATTCGCAAAAATGGAGTGAGATTTTCTCCGTCATATCACATTCTACTTTTGTGTTCCCAGCTCAGGTCATATTGCTTTAAAAGCTGCTAATATCGCACTTTTGTTTAACTTGTCTCGGCTACAAAACAATGGGTGTCCTCAGACTTCCAAGGACTGGGCGCAATTGCCGTGAAGGTCAGTTACCTTAAATCACCTATGAGCGTTCCTAAGTACTGCTGCACAGTGTCCTGGACCACAAACCCAGGACAACGGCCTACTCCCTTGGAATGCTAAGAATGTCTAAAAATACCCAGTCCAAGTGGCAAGGATAATAAATTACAGTCTCCTGGAAGAGCAAAAAGAATTCCCGGCTGAAAACTTGAGCGGGCACTCAGTCACTCGGCCGGCGCCTGCCTAAACAACCCAATTATATTCGTCAAATCCGGACAATAGACACATGTTACAAAGACCGGGGGTTCCAAAGAGCGAAGGCGAACGCTATGAATGGAGGGGGTCCTCATCGGCGCCTTCACACACTGTGACAAGGACAGGGCGGTGGCCAGTGAAGTGGTACCCCCTCTGGGCGCAAGAACTCGCGCGAGGCAAAATAAATGAATTGAATCTTTCCTTTTCGAGAGACGGCGACGCGGCGGGACCCATGGAACAAAAACAAACACGGAGTGAGAATGAAGAAGACGTGGAACAGGAACAAGCAATTAAATCTCGGGCAGCAATCCAATCCTAGCCCGCGGCTGCCGAATCGCTACTCTACAGTGTGAAAACATGACGAATGGCGACGGCGAAGTCACGACTTGTGACGGCCAAGAGGGGGCTTAGCGCGGTTAACACGCAAGGGGCGTATAAATTAATGATAAATCTTCTGTGCGGGAAAACAATTTAAAAAACAGCGAAATGACTGTTGGCCAGCGGCTGCTAGGCACGGAAAAACATCGTGCCTGACTGATTTCGTCCCTTCTTTATTATGCCTTATTCCTTTCAGTGAGCTCACTTTTTCGAATCCCACGCCTAGAATAGGGTTGATGTTTTTTACTGTAGAGTAGCGATATTTTAGGCGGATTTGATTTTTTAAGTCAGTTCACCCTTCAGGACTGTGGCGATATTCTGCAATATCATAAGCCTGGACTACACTACTGATGACGAAACTGAAGAAAGGGCAAATAACTTGTTTTCGTAAAGCCATATTTCATTACTTTCCTGGCAGTACTTAGCGGTCACTCTCAGTTAATTTTAGCCTGTCATATTTCAGGGTATGGAACGTTAACAGCGCTGCACATAGTGTGCAATAGCGTTACAGTTTGCTACACTTGCCCGCCACCAAAACAACCACTCGGACAAATGCGCCATTCCATCCCATCTCGTGTTTCATTAAAATTCGATATGTTTTGGAAACAATGAATAGAGGAGAAGTGAGTTTATGGCATGCGGAAGCAGAAGTAGATTTCACAAAGATATCAAAGCTTCTTTCAAATCCCGATCACTAATTAGCTGGCGAAGCGAACTGAGAACGCCGCCTGTGAAAGTTCGATCCTTCACAGGGCAATTGTCACCAACAGGGAGAAGGGAAAAAAATGGTGAGTACCAATGAGTGGTGACAGGGCACTTAGCTGAAAAGGCTCTCCAACGGCCGGGATGAATAATCTATGAGAGCCGGTTTCGGGCACTCATCGGCTAATCTGCTTGCCCTAGCCGCTGGGCCGTGAGGGTCAGGTTTCCTTCCGTCGAAAGAAGAGGATAGCCGACGTGCCCACGTGTCCCGCCTAATGTGAGAGTTAGGAATGCCAATGTAGGAGCTGCCGGTCAGTGCGACTTTTCTTGTTTTGGCATTTTTGGATTTGGAAGTGCGTGGGAAAGTTTCCTCCGTTTCAGTGACACCACCCGTGTGAAGTCCAAAAAGCCGATAAAATCTGTTTGTTTCTAGGACCGCCATGCTTGATAAGTGTCCTGTCTGTGAGAAAAAAAATCGCAAAATATTTTTAGTGCATTTTGTAATAAATTTCATGGTACCAACAAGGTAAACATCATTCAGGTCGCATCTACATCACCAGGGGGACGGTTCAACCCGACTAGTGCCAATTTTTCCTAGCAGCAAAATGCCGCGATTTTCTAACAGTATGCAACATTTTAGAAGTGCCGAATGGGGATGCCGGAATTCGTGAGCGTGGGTGAGATAGCATATTTATAAGGAAATTTATTAGGACAAGATTACTTTTTCGGGCTTTGCTAGTCTCTTTTTGAACATTTATTTCCTAATAGACAGACATATGAAACCGATTGAGCCTTAACGCCTATCAGACAAAGACATACAGCAAATTTATGTCATTAAAAATGACTCCATAGCTTTCTTTAAATGTAGTTACTACCTCCAATTAAACTACCTCAAATTTGATCCAATTCGACGCTTAAAGGCAAAAACATAATTTCCTCATGAATAATTTTGCAAAGGGAAACCGATGAAGTGAGAAAAGACCACACACGCTTGACTGTGTTCTTTGACGCTTTCGTATACTTTGCCGTTTGCATGTTTAGAAACAAAAGAACGCAGAAAATGCATGGAATTGAAAGCCTTTGGTCGGTGAGCTGTTAGATTTTCTCTGTTCTATGTTTGGTTGACTCTCCCACATTGCTGAACGCAACGTTAACTACTCGAGTTCTTTGGTCAGCGCTACAAAAAAGGCGAGTTTGAATAGAGTGATGCCAAACTGTTTGGGATGAGACACTGGCACGATTTCGCTGAATTTGAAAGAAACTACTACTGTTTTTAGCAAAACTGCATGGAAAGCGAGCGCATCACTTTACAATTCACTTCATAATTCACAATGACTTTACAATTGTTTGCTTGAGGAGCTGTTCCTGCTTTGTCCTAAGCCGCATGACGTTATGAAAAAGCACGCCTGAATTGCTGACAATCGAACGGCACGGATCCATAGATACGAATGAAATATCGTGTACATTTTTCATGAGTGTCTGCATATAGAAGGAACGCTTCCTGTAGCCGCTCCTTCTCACATTATATAGTCCAACCACGTTCCATAACGATAACAGTAATGCCGATAAGGCCGACACACAACAATCTCTTTCCTCATCTAAAAAAAAACAAGAACTGAACCAACCTTGATGCCCATATCCTTGCAAACTTCTTTGTACGCCCATTTCCACAACTCTCTGAGGTCCCGTTTCTCTGGCTCCGGTTCAGGCACACTAAACGTAGAGGTCACTTACGGGCTGTCGTGAGCTTCTTACATTTCATCTTCATGATGCTCGTGAACGACGTCACCATTGGGCAGGTGACCGTTGGGCATCGCGGCAGTTTCAACGACGTATCCGTCGATGTTGTAGCGGCAGTCTGCTGGCGTGGTGAGTGGATAGGGGTCGTCCATCTCTACGAGAGGCGCGTCTTCGTGATCGTGGTCGTCAACGTCGTCCGAGTAGTGAGCAGTTGGAACTTCGTGGCCGAATGCCTCACTACATGAGAACAAGCTGATATATGATCTTATCGAGTGATACTTACGGTTTACCAGCTGACCCGGGCCGTGGACGACTGTTGTAGGAAAGAGGTTCTTGTTCTGACCATGAGTTGTCAAATCCGTGACCACTAAAATAGCTGGACTTAACATTTATCGTTTCGTGTAGGTACATGTTTCCACGTCGTGAGAATGTTTTTGGTATGCAATATGGACTGGAATTACGCTCCACAATGGGCACAAAATTAAAAACAGAGGTAATACCATTTACTAGTAGGTACTTTAGCCTTATGTCTTTCGTGATATGTTGTTAAATTATCTTATGTTCTATATGTTGTTTGATTTGGTGTTTCGCTATCGTTATGAAAGAGGCGCAAGAGAATTTGTTGCGAAATGTACCGGATCGTTGTACCGGTTCCCATCGTTGTTACGGTAGGCGAAAACAGTAGCCGAACAGCTCTGTCTGCATGGACGTTTTTATTATGAAAATGGTGAGACTGTTGGAGCTAGGAGGACTGATTACCGTCCAAGATAAGGCTCGAAAAGGGTGGCTTAAGCGCTCAAAAGCATTGCTTCAGTAACCATTGAGTCTACTTGGCTTAACAATATAATTAGTTCCCGAATATATAAAACTCCTGCCAAAGAGAAGAACCAGGTAGTATATGTCCCTCCACCCGTATCCCGTGTTGTTTGCAAAACTGATCTTTTGTTTTTCTCATCATCCTTTCGCACCCACTGGCTGGAGTAAACATGGCTACGTGCAATTTGCATAAAAGATCACAGATCGCCACTCACCCATCGTCATAGTGCGGTTGCAACAGCTCTCCATGCGGCGTTGACATCTCCTCCTCTTCCGTGTACCAGTGTTGCGAGTTTTGCGACGAGTACCCTCCTTGTCGCGGCCTCACTCTGGACCCGTCCGATTGGTACCGGTCGCTGTCGTAGTTCTTCGCCGCCGAGCCACAGCGCCTCTCCTCCACCGTCGACGGATACTCGCTACTGTCGGCAGGACCGTCGATACTGTCGTACCTCTCCATGGGGGTACGGTACCGAGACGAAGGCAGATATCCGTTGCTGTCGTAGTGGTGTAGCGGTTCGGGGACCGTAGCATCGTTGAAGTAGTGCGAGGAGCACGAAGGCGGAATGTCGTAGTCGTCGATCTGGGTCACGTGCGAGGAGTAGTAGTCGCTGCCGGATATTCTGGAGCCGGACGCGTGCTCGTCTACTGCATAACGGTCGTAGCCGTTGTCGTAGTAGTCGCCGTAGGAGTCGTAGTGCCGACTGACGTTCTGGTTACGGTAGGCGTCTTCTTCGTCCTCGTAGCTGGCCTGCAGTCGCTATGCGATTAGTGATAAGACCAAGTAAGCCGTCGCCGATACCGTATCTTGTTGATGCGCAGAGCTGCTAGGGACGGTTCCGCTGAGAGACGGCGGAACAAGGCCACCGCTTACGGACCGCGGCTGGCCTGTAGGGGTAGTCGCGCCGTTCCTGTGCGGATGTAGGTGCGACTCGAATTGATGTACGGAACTGTTGGGCTGGTGGTGATGGATGGGAAAGGAAACGTCCGATGTGTAGTCGCTGTCCTCGGAGATGCCGGCTGAAGGCGCTATGTGGACTTATTAGAGACACAACTCGCGTGAGGCGTATTAATATTTGATGGCGCAACTCATGGCCGCACGTTTTCGGCGAACCGTCTGAGCGTTCTGGCGAATGCACTCGGTAACGAGAAAAGACTCACAGTGATTGAAGGGAGCACGAGACTGGTGCTGGAGAGGCAGTTGTTCCTGAAAACAAAAGGGTAGATGGATGTAGGAGCTATGGAATGAGAGAAAGGTTGTTTTGTGGAGACGAAGAAGGGACGCAGTGATATGTACCGATGAATAAAGTGTTTTTGTGGTTCTGACATTTCCTGTTTGCCCTTTTTTGTCTTATTGTAGTGCTATTGTAGTGCTCGTAACCCGTTTCCGTAGCAACCCTGAGAAAAATTAAATGAACCGCGTGTAGCATCTCTTGAACTTGACATTTAATGTTTCGTACTTGTTCCATTAGACAAACATGCTCTACAGGGAGCCTAAAGTTTTGGAATGCCTGGTCTTCTTTTCTGGCAAGGAATCGGTGTAATTACATAATTACAGTCTACCACTCCAATTAAATTGTTTGGTTTTTACTTAAGGAGGAATCTCTTCATTTTATTTTTTGCTGTTCTTATATGAAAATGTGAAGTGTTTCAACGAAAGAAAGCTCATTCTCAATGTAGAACCAAAGAACATCTAGCGTAGAATATTCTATTATTGGCTAGTCGCATTCTTTTCACAAGTGCATGAGGCATACCTCTACAAAGCAAAAGGGACCTTTTTATAACATCAATCAGCTAATTACTTTGCTCTTCTGTTCTTGCCTCACACGTAGTTTTTTACGTTCCAGAAAATCAACCATAAATAAATGCATGAACTAACCGATTCGATGAGACTGTTCAATGCCTCCAGCTTGGCTTGGAGCTCCTCGGCGTCGCCGGTCTGAGCATCTGAAACCATCAGAAGTCACTTATTCACGTCGGAAAGTGCAACGGCGACAAGAGACTCGGGAACAGAAATAAGATTTATGGCGTTGAGTATGTCCTGTGCGAACCCGTGCGCAAGAGCGCCTCGCCCCCTTTTTCAAAATTAGGGGAGGACTTTTTGCCCTCTCCGAAGACGCCGAAACGACTTTTGACAATCGATGTTTGTGGCGGGAAGCAGGACTAAGGCACGGGCGTGTTCGGACGCTCGTCTGGCTTAAGGCACGCGCTTCGTGGTGGTCCCTAGAGAAGTAAATCCTTTATCATCGCCTCGCAGCGGCTTTCGACCTCGCGCGCGGGAAAAGACAATTAACGCGGATAGCGCGCGTTCGGTTCCGAGAATCGCGAGCTTTCAACTTTAGGCCCTTCCGGCTGCTGTAGCTAACAATCCTTGAAATTTTTATTTTTGTTATGAAGGGAACGATTGGATCTAGAAATCTACATAGATCTAGAAACAACCGTGAACCGTGTACCAGATTAAGACTTAGCTAGAAGGAGGTGCACGGATGATTTGGCTAGCCACAGACTGAGAGTTAGAAGAGACCATAAATTATATATCTTGCAATGAGCTACAGCGCATAAAAAATCATAAAATTTACCGCTAGGAACTATTAATATCCAGAAAATCAAAAATCACAATATCAAAAGACCTTATAACAGGTGCTTTAGTCCTGATCCTAAAGCTACTTGGGACTTTGCAGCAAAGCACTGAAGACCAATTTATTAGCCCAGGTCCCAGTCCAGTTATATTAACCCTAGAGGTTCAGAGCTCAATGTGCTATAAAGAGAAGGCTAAAAGAAAATTATCAAAAAAAAACGTAATGCACAGACGCACCTATGGTCAAGCACAAATGCTCTTCAGAAGCAACAATGGGCGTTTAATTTCTGCAACAAGAGCACAAAAAACACAACATAATTTGGCGGCACCAATTATGTCCGCCTACCATTTGCAACGCTCCACTTTACTTCCTCATTGTCGTGGAAATTCTGAATGAAAAAATGATCCAAAAAAGGCACAGTACCCACGCGAGCGAGCGTTGCTCTCCCGGTCGACCAACGAGGCTAATGAGTGAGTCTCCGAAAAGACAATCGCAGAATTAGTCTAATTGCTTCGCGGTGAACGGCACGCCGTCCGTCGTAAACACGGTCAGTATTTCGTCTGATGTTGCTAAATACGTTGTACAACTAGCAAATTCGCGGATGGGAGCAAAGATCGGTCGAGCGAAGAAGGTCTGGTGGGATCGGCTAGCAAGGAATTAGTGTAAAGACATTTGGTGTAGGAGAAGGCACATTGCAGCTTGTAATTGACACTGCGCAAGGCGAGAAAATTGGATTACAGTCCGTGAGGCGGCGGACAAGACACGTAGACTTATGGAGAGTCCAATACTTAGCTTTACATCAACTAAGAATTCCTGATGTTCCTGATCGTTATAGGAACAACGAGACATATGGAATGTGGGAGCGCAAGAGGTGATATCCAGCGCACTCGGTCACGAAAAGATGGGTACAAAATGTGATCCATTAAAAAAATGCCTTTTTGTCCACAAAAAAAGCATAAAACGACCATATATAACACATGCGAGAAGAAAGGGCGAAGAAAAAATGTATTACCCCTCAGATCGTATTAGAAAGGCAAACCGCCGGTGATTAGCAGCGTTAGCCACTGAATTACAGGGGCATTATGCGCAAATTCCATCTGCACAAACTATGACACAAGGGTTCTACTCGGCTGAAATGAAGCTCATAAGTAAAGCTATAGGGCTTTAGTAAACGAGCCAATTATCCAGAAGTGCGACAGTTTTCAAAAACAGACACTTAAAACTGAAAAACAAAGGCTGCTAGGGATGCAAAGATGCACTACTATCAACAGATCAGGGGAAGGTATGAATAAAAAAAACTTAAGCCAAACCAAGTAGATAATAAAAAACTGAAGCGGAAAACAAGAGAACGTCTATGGCATTACTCGACTACGAACGTTTCCTTTTCGAGCTGGACTCCTCCCGTGGGGGCAAACGCCGCCAGAAATATGCGGCGGACGCGTGTCAAACTTCAGCCTAAAGCCGATAGCTCGGTTGCGTTTGGATAATGGAACATCGTCGACGCCACAATGTGAGTGAGAGATTTTAACGCCTTCGCCAGAACTTATTTGTTCGGAACAGATTGAGCGTGGCTGAAGCTCAACATGTTCTTTGGAGTGCCTAAGCATGACTTTCTGGAAAGAAACGTGAATGAAGCTGATCAGGAAGCTACTACCCTACACTTCTCGCACATAAGTTCTCGCTAAAAGGCACAGCGGTCGGATTTATAGATTTTTCCAAAAAAACGTCATCGAATAAGCCCAAAAACAGATTAATGACACGTGCAATTTTTGCGCACTCTCGGCTATTTTTCACTATAAAGGAAATGGCCGCGTAGGAACTCTATAGAATACCGACCAGCACGCCCTACGCACGTCTTGCCTCGTAGTTCAATTCCGAGTGAGGGTAAGGCTTCTGAAAACTTTTTTGAGCAATCAAACCTCATTATCTATCATTAAGTTGTAATTATAACTTAATTCTAATCAATTACAACGACTTCAGAAGCGGTGGACTTTGATCGTTTTCTACTCAAAACGTCCGCTAAACCAATATTACCCTCTCGACGCACGCGTCCACGTAGTACTCAACCCGTTTATTGTCTGGTGCCGTTGAGTGCGGTCTTGTCACAAAAAGGGAGCACACTATACACATTAGAAACACATGGGTTCTAGGGAATGGCGGAAGCGAGAGCAAATTGAAGCTGGGGTATGCGTTTATAATCAGGATTGTTTATGTATTCAGAGAACGCCTGAAAATGGCGATCCTCAAAGGACGTTGCAAATTGGTATTTCGCGTGTGCGCTGCCGGGAAAGCACCTGTTCGTTGAACCAGCAGTAGTTCGGAGAATCCTGAGCGCTTCTGGATATAGCAATTTAGCGTTGTGTGTCCGCAGGTTAACATAGAAAATGACCATTAGCAGATTATTCTAGAGGCTAAAAGTACGCTCAGTTTTCTGCGAAATGACACAGAAGCATACATATACACGGACAGGAAATGGCGGAAGAATCCCCACGTCGTGTGTATGTGTCATATTCGGCATAAATATGCATATTGATGAAAAACATAACATTTTCGGCCTTTAGCGACCCACAGGTGCCCCAAACCTGTTAGTGGAACCGCTGATGCCGATATATGCGCGGAAGGACTAAATGTCACAAGAGCATTGGTTGTTAATCTATCCTGATGTAGGTCCTCGCTGTATATGGATTCTATGAGGTACATATTTGGAAGAGCTAGAGACAAGGAGGTTAACTTTTTTTTCAAATCCACAGTGGGAAAATTACAACATGTCACGGTCACTATATTGGCTTATCTCTTTAAATCGCACTTTCCACGTGCCCTAGCACTTCCTCAAACAAACTAGAAACTAGCTTGCTGCTCGTTTCCAGCCCATTGTGTCGGCTGTGAAAAATGACGCGGAAGAATAGATAATGAACAGTGGAAACAACATGCGAGGGCCAGTCTGCGGGGGGTGTGACGCAACGCGCCATAGGAAAGGAGCCAACTTTCATTCTCGAAAAACTCAATCGAAACCCTGAAATTTCGTACCGCGCGAAGGGCATTTGTGATATCTGGCGCGTCTCCCGGCAACTGCGGAAATTCAGAAGCGGGCAATATACGATCGATTGAAGCGAAGAAAAATGTGGGGTTGCAAAATTGGTTGGTCGTCTTTCGGTGTAGAACTGCCTCCGGAGAAGCATCACAAAGCGAAAGAAGTCACTTCTTTAAGTCCTCCGACGACAAACACATCCCCAGATTAGATGGCTTCGAGTGCCGGAACTCACATTGGGAGTTATTTACGGTTCCGTACCCTCCAGGAGTCCGCGAACCGATTCGATTAGACCGAAAAGCAACAAAAAACGAACGCTGCGCCGTCGAACGTGGCGAGACGAGATTCGAACTCACATGATTATGGCCATTCATGTGCGCGTCGGTGAGCAAGACTCCAGCGGGAAGCGAAAAAAAAACATAAGTTGATATCCCAAATGAGTGTGCCGACTAGCGAAGTGTCATAAACAAAGTCTCGGGTGCAGTCAACCGGAAAGGCGGTGGAGAGGAACCGCGCCAAGGGGGCGGCAGCACTTGGTCCAATCCGATGCATATGTGATGTGTATGCAGGAGGGAAGAGTTTTGCAAGGCTCGAGAGTTCGCGATTTTTTGCTTTTCTTTTTAAAGATTTATGTGATGGGAGGGATATGAAACTGCTCTTCCTTATGAGCGTTTTCGATGTCTGATTTATCTGATGGGAAGTATCTTCAGCTGTAAATATTTATTATTGCTGTAAATGTAAATATAAATTAATAATATTGTCTTCTGTACAGCTATAAGGATGAGTAATGCCCAATATGTTTGGCTAAACAGGGGCAAAGTACAAAAAAACTGAGATTAATTAGAATCGCGGAAAAGGCAAAGCAAGCAAAGTGACATTTTCACACTCTGTGTTTGAAGGGTTTCAGCTACATCCGATAATCTCCTAGAGAACAAATAATAGCTAGGCTGCTCTAGTTCCTGCATATTTAGCTTTATCTGGACAAGGATACGCAGGTTTTATTACATTAACAGGTATGAAAATGATTTAATTTTTCTGATATTGCGGAACCATTAACTCGCTTTTACATACTATTTGCCCTTACAGCGGTTGGCTACAGTATGGTCGGCCACATACCACGTCATCAAAACCATGATTTATTCAGAACCCATTAGGGAGACTCTGGAAGGTCCAATGGCGCATTCAAACGTCTCTTTCTGTGCAGAAAAACCAAAAATATTGTTGTCCCATTTTTTTCCACTTTCCCACATTATTTCAAAGAGTGTCAACGTCAGTAGAAGAAATCCCTATAAAGGACATTGGACAACTAGATGTCAGTTCGAGAGGCCCAGCGAACAGTGGCTTAGGGCGCAATGAAATACAAGTCGATGATGGCGGAAAACGCAACACAATAACAAAAAACAATGAGAGAAATGACGAAATGATTTAGTATGCAACGTCGGGTCTCCCGCTGGAGTGTCATTTTCACAATAATCCGCAACAATGACTTATTCAAGCCAGAGATCGCAAGCAGCCGGGGAGAACCGAATAATAAGGATTAAGCGAATCAAAAGCTTCAAGGACGTCTTATGTGTGACACATGGGAATCTTAAAAGGATGTCAGGAGTGAAAACAGATGAGCTGTTCAGTGATTAAAGCGTGTATAGCGGAAATAGATATACGCAATGTTTGCGATGTTTTCGAGAAGGAATTTTTAACCTTTGGGATGTTCTCATGCTGTCCTGAACCCTTAAAAAGCTCAAAATTTGTTAAGAACAAGTACATCTGCAAACTATCAAAATGTCTACGAGAATCAGTATTGCTATTTCTTGTCCTCACTTTCCACACAGTACAGGAGTTAAAATGGTATAACCACAATGCTACAGACTTCATGACACTCATCCAAAGAGCGAAAGAACCAGAAAAGCCCCCGAACGCTTGGGTAAACCAGAAAGGAGAAGACGCAGACGAGGAACAAGATGACGAGTAACACGATCCATCAGTGGCGTTAACGAGCTTACACGTCCCAACGCCCACAATTCTCCCAGCAATTTGGACCGCGCACGCGTAAATCAAGACGTAAATTAACGAGACTCACCGAACGGCAGCTCGAAGCGCGCGTCCACGAGCAACGCGTGCCCGGTGGGTCGGGCCGTGCCCACCGTCTTCCCGTTCCGCGTTTCCAGCTCGCTGTCGATCTGGACCCATCTTCCAGGGCCCGCGCGCGCGTGGTACTGAACGCTGCTGAGCGGCATCAAATGCACGCCGAGCAGTTTGTCCCACAGCACTCCTTTCGTCCAGAGCTCGAGCAGCAGCCCTTCGTCCAGCCGATTTGTCTCACTGCAAATAGCAACATTTGTTCGCCGCTCGGCCCGAAGTCACACTGCCCGGGCAAAATAATGTTCGTCGCCGTCGCAGGAGACCAATTTGAAGGGCAAAGGGGAGGTCGCCGACTTACAAGATGAACTCCTGCTCCCAGGCGGGCTGGTTGCCGCGGACGGCCACTGTCGTCGACTTGACATTTTGCAGTTTCACGGTTACATAGGCGTGGAACTCATCTGGAACACGGGGAGTAGTAGACGTGATATAGACGTAACCTTAAAGGAGTTGGATGTTCAGAATGCTTGTCTTAGTCCTACAGGTCCCGGAAGTGGACAGCTACTCCAAAGGGGCTTCCCTTGAGCATCTTCTACTTGCATTCATTTCAGCATGTTAAAACGGCCGCAACAGGCCCGCTTCTGGCCATTCCCATTAAACATGTAGTATTTTCTACATTTCACGCGCTACGTCCGAGTCCCGCATAGGAAAGCAGCCTATTTTGAGGCACATTTACTGCACTAAACTGCACCCAAAAGATATCATTGTTGCGTATTAATATCCTGTGCATTAATTTCGGCGCCGTTAAAGTGGCCAATAAATCCACAGGGCGACGACGCTCTGTCGTCAAAACCACCGTTTAACACGGGAATTGCCCCAATTCGTCACTGCAACCGGATGCACACGTTTCGGCCCCAAATTACAGCCACTCACCGACGCTTCCTTGGAGACGGGCCTTCTTGACTGAAATGACACATTATCATGATGACAGCCAGAAGCCGGGGCGCCTACTTGTCACACAGAGCAACGACATCGACTCGGCTTAATCGACTACGGTTGTCTGTTTGGCGCCCGAAGGAGCGTAGAAGAAGGGTTTAACGTGCCCGTTGTGGCAGAGATGAAGACGAGCGATGGTTGCAGCGTCTGAAAATTGCCAACTCGTATAGTGTTGCAAGCGGAAGAGCACGAGAACTCAATTATCGCGAGGATTAATACCCTTGTTTTACGGCCACGGCTACACGAAGGTACACGATAGATGGCATTGGCGATGAGAGAGCGTTCAACACGGGGAACATCTGTGGACACCTCCGCAAATTGAGATGAAATGAACGGAATTCCGCCCTAAAAGCATCGACCGATATTGATCACGGTGTGCCGATGCATAATGATCTTATTTATGGGCACGGACGCATGCACATCGAGACGCGAATGTGTGCGAAGCTGAAGGGGCTAATTGCGTTTTTGGAGCGCGAAACGTGTGTGCATGAGATGGATGGTTATCGGTGAAAAGTACAAAACGATATGGAATATATTAAAAGCATAAAATGGTGGTAAACGTTCTTCATGGCCAATTTTGGACGTTTGGAACCGAAATTACTATGGCGATGAGGAAGGGATGAAAATATAAAATTTTTGATTCTGGTTCGCTTCATTACAACGAGGAAGTCACAGTGGTGCCAATAAATATCTTTTATTTTTACAAATAACAAATAAAAATAATACAAGTAAGTACAAATAAATACTTTCTAATGGCACCTTTTTTAGCCTGCTGAAGTGATGTAGTGCTCAACACCAAGTTCTACGGGTCACAAATATTAGCTTTAAATATTTATGATCACTCACATTATAGCCTTCGCATGACTGAAATCTTGAACCTCGAAATATGAAAAGTAGCTCGCACACGATACAGACACTATCATCAACAAATAACGGTATGATCCGATGAACTAATAGGGAATCTGTAAGAGGATTACTAAATTTGCCAGATTATCATGGTACTAAAAAAATGCTGTGCTATTCTTATTAGGCTTTCCGAGAATACATTCATGCGCCTTCCTGGGAAAGTTCTAAGCCAGCCGAACATCCCCGTAAAAGCCGTGACATGGTCTTCGTCAACAACCGCACAAGCCTGGAATGGGTTTTTGCCATTTTATGGTTTTGTGTATGCCTTATTTTCGGCGTGTCACAACACCACAGAGACCGAAAGGTCCAAAGGCCAGCACGTCTTAGAGCGACTTCAAAATGGAATATTGGAGGTGGGTCTTTGGGAAACTCTTCACCGCAAACAACAATGCTTTGACGAAATGTAGGAAATGGCATTGATTCACATGGTGCCCACTATAAACAGCTTCTGAAGCAACGTCAAAGAGGAAAATACATTCAAAAGTAAATGAAATTTGCAATTCAAAGAGAACTTGACTCACAAAACAACATTTGGTGTCTGGAAAATAACTTCGTTTTCTCGGAAGCCATACATGAGCTTTGGGACCAAACACTCTTCGCCTGGAAGCCATAACATTTAAGTACGTCGTAGTGAAAAGTAGTAAACACCATAAATCCGCTGGCATAGTTTCGTTCGCTCCCAGCAGCGTTTATGACCTTTTCCTGATTTAGACTAATTGCCTGTTTTTGTGGCTTATTGTGGAAGACTATCGTCGGCATCCGACGAACAAACAGGTTACAAAAACATAGGAATAGGCGATGACTTCCGACCAGAAGTCATCCTGGAAGACAATTCGCCATTTTATTTAACGCCTTTAAATATTCAACGAGACGGCAAAGGGATAATTGCCAGTCCGGAAAAATAAACACATACCAGAAAATGGATCAGCTGTGTTTATAGGGCTTCCGGATGAACGCACCAAATAAGCTGGCCGAGACAAAAACAAACAAAAGCGATGATGAAGAACCGTCTGCCGACATTACCTTCGAGCGGGTGTGGGGGATAATGAATGACCTCGGAAGACAAATTGCCTCAGTGCTCTCAGGGATGCTCAGCTAGTGAGATCTACAGAGCATTTCACAGTCACGCTCGATATTTCAAGTAATGGTTACAGAAAATGATGTCCTTAGCAAAACCGTGCCAAACACTACAGCGCAGGCTGACCAGTCCAAACAAAATTGTGACAAATGAGATACAACAACTGTTGATGGGAAACATCTAGCGGCTCTAAACTTAGCACATCCACAACATGCGCTTAGTCAGCCTTTCTGAGAAATCGCATTTTTTGTGACAGGACATGCCATGCCCCATTAGAATGGCCATGCGGAATGGAGGTGTATTTCTAGGCGAACGCGCCTACGGCCCTCTGACGTCACCCAACAATTTATGAGCAAGCGTTTCCCGCGAAATTAATAAATGCACGGCAATTGGACTGCTGATTATCGCTTGGCTGGTTCCGCATCGACGACTAAAAAGGTTGCTAGAAAATGGACATCATTGGAGACCGTCTGGAATTGACATTAGGAGAATGAATAACTTGAATGATTTGCATAGGGATTTTTTAGAACTTTTTTTGCCAAGTTTTCTGGAAAGAGCGAAAATGAATGCCCTTGGAAAAGGACGCATTGCTGAAAAAATCGTTAAAAATGCACGATTTCTTAGGAGGCTCTAGAACAAAAGGCTCAAAGCGCTGGTAGTGCGAAAACCCGCTGGCACTCTCAAGTCTTTTAACTGAAGCAAAGGCTCAAGGACGTACTATCAAGCTCTCAAATACTCGGAAAAGTTGACCTCAATTCACGGCGGCCAAAGCAGCTTCTGTCACAGGCTACGCAGATCACAACACGTGGAGATTCATTGCACTCATGTGTTGAAAGCTGGGAACTCAGAGACTACGTTCAATACACAAGACATCTCGCTTAAATCTCGCTCCGGAATTACGCAGAAAAGACGCCGTTGCAACTCGATCCTTCGATAACTGGAATAATCCTTCCACGACCACATCATTGTGTATAGAGTCCGAAATGCGATATCCCAGATTAACAGGAGATCTGCTTACGGAAGATTTCCTCAAAAAATGCCAGCTCTTCTTGGTGTTAATTGAAAGTGACGTTGAAGTGCGGGAACGTGAGAGGAGTTCGGAAAAGTGCTTCTAACATGCGATTTCCCCACAAGTATAACCTCGTTTTCTAATCTGCGACTCTTTGACGTCCCGGTCTCTGTACTATTGGAGACAAATACAGCGTTGTGATTGTTAGAAGGACCAAGCCATTTTAATCCTATAGAAGTACGCGAAGACTCTAGCAAGGGAGTAAGTATCTTTGGACCGTAAATAATGGAGGTATGTTTTCTAGAGCCAGTGTTATTTTGAGACATTAGCTATTTTCAACTGCTACATTGGCAGTGTACAATTTCTACATGTTAAAAACCTAAATAAAGTAAGAATAGCGGTATCAGATATGAAAACAACACGTAGCATTGACAGATTATTAGTCTACCCTTTCCGAACTTCTTCATTATTCACTTCTTCATTTTTACTAAAGTGTACTGCTTAACACAGTTTCTCATTTACATCAGTGTTGGAACGACCTCACGGATGGCTTACATATTTGCCTTGTCAGAGAAGCATAAGAAAAATAAGATTACAAAGAGTTTTCCTCCATCCAGAAATTCGTCGAAACATTCACCATCAGAAAGAGATCTGATCTATAACGCTTATTCCTTAAAACTACGAAAATTTTATTAAGGAGAAAGGGAGGCGTTCCAGCCTAAAATATACCCCCAAAAAAGCAGCCGGATAGGTGTCCCACGACGACATATCGAACCAAATTTGCACGGTCCAGAATTTGCTTCCCCGACGGCAATACTCCGTCACTTGGCACATGATTCATTCAGTACTTTGGTGCACTATGGCAACTAACTCTGCAGAAATGCACCGTGTGGCTTTGCACGCGTCCGCAGTTCATTAGCCGGAAAAGTAGCGATCGGCCACGAAGACAGGGTCCAGGGATTAGGCAGGGTTCAGCTCCGCGAAAAGTCACAAATGCGCCAATGCGAGAGGGACAATTGGCCGACGTCCCAGAGGCATTAGTGGCTTAAAAGCGCTCTCCGTTCCAACTTGTGGCAAGTGCACGCGAAAAGGAACAACCAAGCGACTAAAAGGGACGGACTATGCGTGGGAAAGCAGAATGGAACGCGCGCAGGACCGAACAAGAAAGAATGGCCTATTACCGGAATTACGCGGAATTAGTGGGTAAAAACGCTAGTTGACGTAACGAAACAAATAGGTTCAGGTGGACGCTGATGGAAAGCTTTTACGTCTTGACCCACGACACGCCGGGACAAAAAATGGTGTTAGAACTTGGTGAAGAAAAGAAGTCGCCCTTAAAAAGCAAAGTTCACTGACATCGATATTGTGTCAAAATAGAACTTGAGTGATTCAATTGCGCTCTTTCCATAAAATGACCTTTTAGGGCGACTCACATATCAGCTGCCAGTTGTGAGGTCAGAATAAAATGCATTGCATATTTATTAGTTTTCGGAAAGTGCTACTGACATTGACTTCACCTGTTCTGCAGCCTCTCTCATGTAGCCCTTGGCATTATATGCTTCTCAGAGTAATTTTCTGACACAAACTTGGATGAAAAGGAAGAACTCAGTAAAGTGAATGAAACAAAAAATATAACATTCTCTGGATAGAGATTTCGAGAGAGGGTCCAAAGCCTGATCTGGACAATCTTCTTGGATAAAATGTTCACTAAACTGTTGGCACTTACCTGTCATGGGACTTGGACAAAAAGAGACGCATTTTCATGAAGTAAAAACGGTTATTCGTACCCCCTTAATACAGAGGTCAGAGGAGACGGGGGATTAATCGTGATTCCGATGCAATATTTTCTATTATGAACTCTCCTAGCACCTATAAGAGGCATAGCTACCATTGCCCAGGCTGTAATCCCGTAAACCTTTTTTAAAAATATTGAATAACACACAATTTCAGTCACACTAGACGGTTGCCAACCCTCAGCTATACTTATTTCCTGTGTAGACCGCCCGTTTCCGACGCCACCTTGTTTCGGGCAGAATTCACTGCGGCCATAATTCATCTCCCTGCACATATAAGGTCTCTGATTTTATAT